>JANAVB010040818.1:1779786-1846619 GCA_029216955.1 Iris pallida | reverse complement strand
GTTTGACCTAGAGTTGACTAGTGTTGACCAGAGTTAACCAGGGTTGACCAGTTGACCAAAAGTCAACTGTAAGTCAAACCGTGAGTCAACCTTTGACCCCGTTTGATCTAGTTTGACTTTGATTGACTCCAGTGATCTAGTGACCTAGTTTGACCCAGTTTGACCTAGATTGACCTAGTTTGACTTAGACTTGCATATCATGACTTAAATTAGTTTCATTTCATTATAAAACCCTGTTTAACTTATAGTATCTCATTTTAGGCCTGTGATTACTCTGAGCGCTGTTCACCTTATCAGCTCAGGACCACAGGCGAGTACATTCACTAATAGTTTCCATTGTCTTGATATATACTATATCCGATTCAGTTGCAGTGTCTTACTTGATTCCGACACGATGGATCACGGACTAGTATCGTCGGATCCTGTCATGAAATGTTATTCCCGAATTTTCGTGGTATATTGGTGCGTGATATTTCGTGTTTCGTGTACTTATATAGACATCGATTTGGGAGTGGGCTGGCCCCCTGCTTTTGTATCCCGTGTCATGACGTGCCATGTCTGGATCCGTGATACTATTCGAGGATGAGGGAATTACTAGGGGTTATGTGATCAAAGCCCCTCGTCACTATTTTGCTTGCGCCACTCTCACCTTACGTAGGGTGTAGCAGATTCCTCCGTGTGCTTGTTATCCAGCTTGGCCGACATAACTTTTTGTGAGATTCACCGTGTGATTGTCGGGCCAAGTGGATAACCTGATTCTGATTCCCTAGCCGATCACATAGCGCTCTAATAATTCAAGTCACATTTTACATTTATTTATCGTATCTTATATCCTGTTCAGTTCTACTTTCAGTACTTTTACTCACATGCTCTACATGCCTTTATACTATACCTTGATTGGAGACTAAGTTCTGTTCGGGAGAAGGGTTACAACCCCGGTCCTTGTTTGGTTTAAGGGTTGTAACTCGACTTTCGAATAGTTTCCAAGTCGTCCTATATCTTTGTCTTGTATTTCATTATACTGTCTCTTATAGAATTTCTCAATTCACATGGAACTGCTGTTAGTGTTTGTACTTGCTCATTTTCTTGACATGATACCGTTGATATATTACAGATGATTCTGAGGCAGATTGCCCGACCTATTATGGGGACGGGTTAGATGGAGTAGGCCTGGACTGTGGCTTGATAGTAGAGCCACTAGACTTTGCACACCCAGAGTAGCCTAGCTTAGTTAGGTTTGCCTGGTCTGCGAGCCAGCTAGTACTTTCAGTTTGTAGTATTTTATATTATATTTCTGTGACTCTGTGATGTTGTGTATAGCTTTGGGCTTGTGTGGATCTTGAACTTATTTCCTGCTTTCATCTATCATATTTCTTTTTCATGCTATCTACCTTAGTTTTATTTTGTGATTGAGACTGTATTGCTATGTCACCTCCATTCGGAGTGTATATACTGTACAGGTAACTTTATTTGTTTAGTCGTAGTATTTACAGACCTTATATACAACGTTCTACCGCCGATTCTGCGGTGTAGGTTGGACGTAACCACGTGCTCGTGCCCCTCTTCAGGGTGTGGGTCGTGACACGTTTTTGTGGTGGCCCATGTAGGTCTGTGTCGCAATTAGTGCGATCTCGTAATGGTGCTCGACTTAGAGTACTAATTACGAGCCTGCGATTAGGACGTAGGATCTAGGGTATGATAGGAGTTACTCAATCACATTTTTGGATATTTTTGATCTTTTGATTACCATGACAACTCTTTTGCATTGAATTTAATTGTCCTTCTTTGATATTCCCTATCATGTGCCATATTGATTTCTTGTTTCAATCTATCCTCAGGATGATGATTACTCGCTCTCAGGTAGCAGGACCTAGTGTTGTTTCGGAGGGGCCCGATCCGGCAGGACTTCCACCTCCGGCTATGGGAGCTGCAGTTGAGGGAGATGCCACCTCAGTTTCTGCCCCTCAGGCGGGAGTAGCAGCGACGGTTCCAGGGGGTCTTCCACCTCCAGCAGCGGGACCGTCCATAGTCATTCCTGATACTCTTCCACCGTCGCCTCCGCTACCGACTGATACTCAGGGGATGATGGCCCTTCTGCAGCAGATGTTGCAGACCCAGAGCGCACAGACAGAGGTGTTACGACGGAGCATGGAGAACTCCCATCAGCTGGCGATGGCAGCAGTAGAGAGGGTTGCACCAGGTATAGTTCTCATCAGCAGGGTCAGGGGAGGCCTGGCACACACCTAGACTTCAGGAAGATGAACCCGAGGGAGTTCAAGAGGGTATCCTGTACGCGGATGACTGGTTGGAGCATGTCCAGCGGAGCCTGGAGTAAGCAGAGGTCCCGAAAGGGCTTTGGGTGACATCTGCAGCGAGCCAGTTTTTCGATATAGCGCTGACTTGGTTTCGTACGGATCTGCGTGCGTCGGTGAGGGGTTTGACTTGGAAGAGCTTCAGGAGGCTCTTTAAGGAGAAGTTCTATCCAGATGTGGCCTTGACAGCTTTGGAGGGGCAATTTGCTGATTTGGTACAGGAGAACTCGTCGGTAGACGAGTATGCAGCGGAGTTCTTCCGCCTGAGTAGGTTTGCACCAGGTCTGATCCAGGATGAGGGGTACAAGGCCCAGAAGTTCCGGAGGGGTCTTATCCATGCAGTTCGCACTCGTACCTCCGGGCGACGGGATGCGACATTCGAGCAGATTCTGATGGAGGCGCAGATTGGAGAGGAGGACTTCGGCCTCAAGCCGAAGAGGGGTAGCGATGTTCTAGGAGCGAGCTCGAGTACGGGACCGACGAAGCGCCCTCATTTCCAGCAGAGGCAGTTTCAGCAGCAACAGTCTCAGTTGTAGTTTCAGCAGGCACCAGCGCGTGCCCAGCAGCACTAGGGACAGGGCCAGAGACAGGCTACTCTGTGTGCTTTCTGCGGGAAGCCAGGGCACACTCGAGAGGCCTGTAGGAAGAGGTTGGGCGTCTGCCTATAATGTAGGGCACCCAATCACCATATGAAGGATTGCCACCTTCGTGGAGCCAGAGACAGAGTGCAGCAGACTAGAGGACCAGCAGTTCAGTAGAGAGGTCCTCCACTTCAGACACAGCAGCAGCACTTTTTACAGCACCAGAGGGGAGCCCCTGCGGGCAGAGTGTTCACCTTGACAGCAGAGGAGGAGACAGAGCCAGTGGGTGATGTTGTGGCAGGTCACGTTCTCCTTGATTCGTTCCCTGCTTTTACCTTGTTTGATTCCGGTACCACTCATAGTTTTGTGTCTGTTT
This sequence comes from Iris pallida, assembly GCA_029216955.1. Classification (NCBI taxonomy): domain Eukaryota; kingdom Viridiplantae; phylum Streptophyta; class Magnoliopsida; order Asparagales; family Iridaceae; genus Iris; species Iris pallida. The sequence goes on along the minus strand of JANAVB010040818.1, from coordinate 1,843,350 downwards.
TCTTTGCTTTGAGACACAACATTATTACTGAATATATGGGTAGGACTTGCAAGATATTGACCGGGGGAGGCATCATCCTGGTTAACAATATCTGCAAGGGTCGGAGAGTTACTTTAGGAGGCCGAAATTTGAGTGTGTGCTTGCTCGTAATGCCCCTTCTGAGGTACGATGTGGACATGCACCATGCTAGTATAGACTGTAGAGGAGGTAGGGTTCTGTTTAGGCCGTCGGGAGAGCCAGAGATTGTGTTTGCCAGGGGAGCAGCTGAGCCGGAAGATGGGTTCTGTGGAGCTTTGCTGGAGGGGCAGGCATTGCCGCATCCATTGATAGCTGATTTCATGGATGTTTTTCCCGAGGAGTTGCCTGGGATGCCGTCAGATAGAGACGTTGAGTTCTCTATAGACCTAGTACCGGGTGCTGAGCCTATTTCACAGCACGTCTATAGGGTCAACAATAGCGAGCTGGCAGAGCTGAAGAAGCAAGTCGACGAGCAGCAGGACAAGGGATTCATCAGATCCAGTTCATCACCTTGGGGAGCGCCAGTTCTGTTTGTACCGAAGAAGGATGGTACGATACGCATGTGTATCGATTACAGGGCACTCAACAACCTCACTATCAACAACAAGTACCCGTTGCCGAGGATTGATGACTTGTTCGATCAGTTGAGCGCCGCGAAGGTGTTTTCGAAGATAGACCTGAGATCTGGTTATCATCAGCTGAAGGTAAAGCGGGAAGATGTTCCGAAGATGGCTTTTCGGACTCGGTACGGCCAGTACGAGTTCACTGTTATGCCATTTGGGTTGACCAACACCCCAGCAGTGTTCATGAACTTGATGAACAAGGTATTCCATCAATACCTTAACAAGTTCGTGGTGGTCTTCATAGATGACATCTTGGTTTACTCGAAGACGCCGGAGGAGCACGAGGAGCATCTAAGGATTGTGCTCGAGACTCTGAGAAAGGAGCAGCTGTACGGAAAGCTTTCGAAGTGAGAGTTCTTCCTGGACTAGGTCTAGTTCTTGGGTCATGTTGTGACTGAGCACGGGATCTCAGTGGACCAGAAGAAGATTGCTGCGGCAGAGTCTTGGTCTACACCCAGTTCAGTTGCCGAGATTCGAAGCTTTCTGGGTTTGGCGGGCTACTATCGGAAGTTCGTCCAGGACTTCTCGCGGATTACGGAGCCGATGACTAGACTCACCAGGAAGGACGTGGAGTTCGTCTGGACTGAGGAGTGTCAGGCCGCCTTCGATGAGCTGAAGAAGAGGTTGATATCAGCTCCGATCTTGACATTACCGTCTGGGACCGGTGGTTTCTCGATCTACAGCGACGCTTCTGGCAGGGGTTTGGGTTGTGTTCTTCAGCAGCACGGGAAGGTGATTATCTATGCATCTAGGCAGTTACGTCCTCATGAGAAGAACTATCCGACTCACGATCTGGAGTTGGCCGCTATTATCTTTGCCTTGAAGTTGTGGAAATACTACTTGTATGGAGAGCGGGTTGAGATCTTCACTGATCACAAGAGCTTGAAGTACGTGTTCATTCAGAAGGAGCTGAACATGTGGCAGAGACGTTGGCTCGAGCTGATGAAGGATTTCGATATCGCCTTACAGTACCATCCAGGAAAGGCCAACGTAGTTGCAGATGCCTTGAGTAGATATCCAGTAGCCATATATCTGACAGCAGATCGTCATCTTTTGGCTGACCTGGACAGTTTGGGAATCGAGGTTATTATTCCGGGCATGGAGGTACAGATGTAGGGCTTACAGATTCAGTCTGAGTTGATGGACAGAGTCAGATCAACACAGTATGATGATGTTGCCCTGAAGAGCATCATAGAGCAGGTGCGGGCAGGGTTGCTCGACGATTTCTCTATTGTCGAAGATGGGTCGCTGCGGCATGGTGCTAGTCTGTGCGTTCCGAGTGGGGAGCTTCAGGAGGAGGTTCTTCAGGAGGCACATCGCTCTCAGTACTCTATGCATCCTGGGGCCAACAAGATGTACAGAGATATGAGGGAGCACGTTTGGTGGTACGGCATGAAGCACGAGGTAGCTCAGTTTGTATCTCGCTGCTTGGTATGTCAGCAGGTGAAGGCCGAGAGACAGAGGCCTGGTGGGTTGCTACAGCCACTACCCATTCCTGAGTGGAAGTGGGAGCACATCACCATGGACTTTGTATCCAGACTTCCACGATCTCCAGGAGGAAAAGACGCGATTTGGGTCATAGTTGATAGATTGACCAAATCGGCTCATTTTTTGCCTTTCAAGGTGGGATTGTCTACGGAGAGGCTGGCAGAGCTGTACATCGTCAGATCATACGATTGCATGGGGTTCCTGTGAGCATAGTTTCAGATTGGGATAGCCGTTTCACTTCCCACTTCTGGAGTAGTTTGCAGGCTAGCTTGGGCACCTCGCTCAAGTTTAGTACCGCTTATTACCCCCAGACAGACGGGCAGTCGGAGAGGACTATCCAGACTTTGGAGGATATGCTTCGCACGTGTGTGCTAGATCTTGGGGGTTCTTGGGAGGACCATCTTCACCTGGTAGAGTTTGCTTACAACAACAGCTATCAGGCTAGTATAGAGATATCGCCATTCGAGGCTCTATATGGATGGAGATGTCGTACTCCCTTGTCATGGAACGATGTTGGCGAGAGAGTGCTGCTTGGACCAGAGATGGTAGTGGATACAGCTGAGAAGGTCAGGTTGATTAGAGACAGACTTCGGGTGGCTAACGATAGGCAGCGGGATTGGGCCGATAGCCATCGGAGATCGTTAGAGTTCGAGGTTAGTTTCAGTTCCTGTTTGTGATGCTTGTGATTTTGTTTGTCCTGTGTGCTGAGTTTATTTTATGTCTAGGCTGGTGCTTTGGTGTTCTTGAAGATTTCTTCGACACGGGGCACGATTCACTTTGGCGGAGGAGGAAAGCTTAGTCCGTGCTACATCGGACCTTTCACTATCCTTGAGAGGGTCGGTGCAGTGACCTATCGACTAGACTTGCCACCTACGCTAGAGGGGGTGCACAACGTGTTCATGTGTCGCAGCTGAGGTGGTACGTGGCAGACCCCAGCCATGTATTGGACCATTCAGCGATCGAGGTGGGGCCTACTCTTCACTATCCAAAGCAGCCAGTGGAGATTCTGGATCGTAGGGAGAAGGTGCTCCGGAACCATGTTATACCCTTGGTTCGTGTTGCATGGAGACAACACTCTCCAGGTGAGTCTACTTGGGAGAGAGAGGACGACATACGGGAGCGTTTCCCTTATCTCTTCGAGCCCTGAGGTATAATTTTTGTTTCTGCATGTAATTTCAGTGTATGTTTGTTTTAATTTTAAGGACAAATTTTTTTTAAGGTGGATGGATTTGTCACCCTCAGTTTTCATGAACAGGGGTATTTTGGTCATTTTTCCACTTTAGAATTATTTTGGAATTATTTATTTATTCATGATATTATTTTGGGGTTATTTAAGTCGGGTTCGAATTTCAACTCAATCCGACTTGTATCGGGGACCCGGGGTCGTGTTGACTCTAGTGGGACCCACACATTAGTTAGCCATGGCCCACATGATATTAATTTTAGTTAGTGATTAGACTAATTATTTATGGATAGGATTTGGTTAGATTAGAGATTTAGAATGATTAATTTAGCCTTAACCATTTACCCTTCCTAATATTAATTACATAGATTAGTGGGGGGGCTTTTAGTTATTTAATAAAGGGGACACCTAGCCCATATTGGCCGGCCACCATTGGATAAGAATAGGAATGACTCATTGATATTATCCATCCACTTTCTCTCTCTTGTTCTTTCCCAATTATTTTAGAGAGGGTTTTTATAGATTTCTCCACCAAATCAATTGATTCCTCCACCCAACCTTCTTCTTTTCTTCTCTACTCAAGCTAAGGAAGGAGCTAGCCAAGTTTGGGAGGATTCGGAGCTCGTTCATGTCCATTGTCGTATCGGGAGGGTTTTTCCTAGATTCGATCTACCGGGAGGTATAAATCTCTTCTCCTTTTTATTTCCTCATGCATATAGGATGATTTTAGACCCATAGGAATGACCCCCATGGTTGTGTCTCCATTTGTGTCCATTTCGTGTCCATTTGGAGACTTATAGGTGTGTCGTATGTGTGGTTTTGTGTCCTAGTGGGAAAAAATCTATTTTGGACACTTGTATTTTGTTATATTGTAGAATGATTTATTAGTGACTTTAATCTGAGATTTTTACTTTGTTCTTAATGTGTTCTTCAATGGTATCTTATAGTATCATAACCTATTATGTATATATATATCAAATTGTTACATGTATATATGTCCCTATATATATATATATATATATATATATATGTGTGTGTGTGTATATATATATATATATATATATATATATATATATATATATATATATATATATATATATATATATATTTTAAATATATATATATATTGGCTCTCTAATTTATATACAATATAGTGTCTTTATATTCAGATTTGTGGGTGTGAATTTCGGGCATGAGATTAGAGAGTGGTTTGAGTTTGAGAATGGGATTGTATTGAGAATGTTAGAGTGGAAGAGAGTGAGAGATGGAGAGTAATTAGAGAGTGTTGGATAGGAGTGAATATTAGAGAGGAGTGAGGGGATGAATGAAGAAGGGAAGAAGAAGTTCAGCAACAGCAGCAGTATACACTGCTTTGCAGTGTGTATCAGTCCCCACAAGGGGGACTGATTTGGAGGTTGAACAGTCCCCACATAGGGGACTGTTGTTCAGCTGCAGTAGCAGCAGTATGGTAGGGGCTTGCCCCTTGTTGTGCTGCCTATTTGCAGCAGGGGACCAGCCATTTCAGGCCCCTAGGCAGCCCCATGGACCCCTTAACAGTCCACATTAACAGCCCTCTTTAGCCTTAGAACTCAGCCCAATAGGACAGCCATGGGACAACCATATTAGCCCCAAACCAGTCCTAATTTCCAGTCCTAAAACAGCCCCAAATCAGTCCTATTTTTAGTCTATGTGTATATGTGTGTGAGCCTGGGTGTGAGCCTATAGGAGAGCCTATATGTGAACCTAAAGTGTGGTGCCATATGTGAGTTAGTTAGTGAGTGTTGGTGTGTGGGTGTTTAGTTAGATGTGAGAATGATATAGGATAAGGTAATGTTGAATAATCAACATGTAACCTAAGATGGACTAGATATCTAGAAAATCCATAGTTCTTGGTAGGTAAACCCTAGATAGGATAGTATCTAGTTACCCTAAGGAGCCTAGGCTAGTATCTTGAGAATTAGCGGGGTTTCCTTTGTAATGGGCAAGGTATCGGGAATACCTTATAAAGGATAAATGTAGGTAATTACCTAGAAGCTTAGGTGAGTAGTTTAGGATTAAGATATGGTTAGGATTTGGTTCCCTTGGTTGGTAATGGTTAGAAATAGCGCTAGTAGACTAGTTTTGACTTCGGTTGACCATTTTGACCAAAAGTCAACAAAATTCAACCGAGACTCAAACTTAGCCTATAAGTGACTAGATTTGACCGAAACCAAATCCAGAGTTGACCAGTTGACTGAAAGTCAACAGTTGGTCAACATTAGACTAGTTTGACCTAGAGTTGACTAGTGTTGAACAGAGTTGACCAGGGTTGACCAGTTGACCAAAAGTTAACCTTTGACCCCGTTTGACCTAGTTTGACTTGGATTGACTCCCAATGACCTAGTATGACCTAGTTTGACCTAGATTGACCTAGTTTGACTTAGACTTGCATATCATGACTTAAATTAGTTTCTTTTTCATTATAAAACCCTGTTTAACTTATAGTATCTCATTTTAGGCCTGTGATTACTCTGAGCGTCTGTTCACCTTATCAGCTCAGGACCACAGGCGAGTACATTCACTGATAGTTTCCATTGTCTTGATATCTACTATATCCGATTCAGTTGCAGCATCTTACTTGATTCCCGACACGATGGATCACGGACTAGTATACGTCGGATCATGTCATGAGATGTTATTCCTGAATTTTTGTGGTATATTGGTGCGTGATATTTCGTGTTTCGTGTACTTATATAGACATCGATTTGGGAGTGGGCTGGCCCCATGCTTTTGAATCCCGTGTCATAACGTGCCATGTCCGGATCCGTGATATTATTCGGGGATGGAGAAATTATTAGGGGTTATGTGATCAAAGCCCCTTGTCACTTTTTTGCTTGCGCCACTCTCACCTCACGTAGGGTGTATCAGATTCCTCCGTGTGCTTGTTATCCAGGTCGACCGATATAACTTTTCGTGAGATTCACCGTGTGATTGTCAGGCCAAGTGGATAACCTGATTCTGATTCCCTAGCCGATCACATAGCGCTCTAATAATTCAAGTCACATTTTACATTTATTTATCGTATCTTATATCCTGCTCAGTTCTACTTTCAGTACTTTTACTCACATGCTCTACATGCCTTTATACTATACCTTGATTGGAGACTAAGTTATGTTCGGGAGAAGGGTTACAACCCCGGTCCTTGTTTGGTTTAAGGGTTGTAACTCGGCTTTCGAATAGTTCCCAAGTCGTCCTATATCTTTGTCTTGTATTTCATTATACTGTCTCTTATAGAATTTGTCAATTCATATGGAACTGCTGTTAGTGTTTGTACTTGCTCATTTTCCTGACATGATACCGTTGATATATTACATCTGATTCTGAGGCAGATTGCCCGACCTATTATGGGGACGGGTTAGATGGAGTAGGCCTGGACCGTGGCTTGATAGTAGAGCCACTAGACTTTGCACACCCAGAGTAGTGTAGCTTAGTTAGGTTTGCCTGGTCTGCGAGCCAGTTAGTACTTTCAGTTTGTAGAATTTTATATTATATTTCTGTGACTCTGTGATGTTGTGTATAGCTTTTGGCTTGTGTGGATCTTGAACTTATTTTCTGCTTTCATCTATCATATTTCCTTTCCATGCTATCTACCTTAGTTTTATTTTGTGATTGAGACTGTATTGCTATGTCACCTCCATTCGGAGTGTATATACTGTACATGTACCTTTATCTGTTTAGTCGTAGTATTTACTGACCTTATATACAGCGTTCTACCGTCGATTCTATGGCGTAGGCTGGACGTAACCACGTTCTCGTGCCCCTCTTCAGGGTGCGGGTCGTGACACGCAAATAGGACATTTTCCTTTAGCCCTAATGGACCCTTTATGGCTGGTCATGTTAGGGGAGGATGCTCTCTTTCATTTCAATCACAACTTGCCTCTTTTATTTCATTTTGTGTTCTTCCCATTTTAGGGAGCTTTCTCCATTGATTTGATCTCCAAATCAAATCATTCCTTCACCAAATCTTCCCTCAATCATTCCTATTCTCTAAGGGAAGGGTGCTACCAAGGATTGAAAGAAAAGTGCAAGGAGGAGTGTCCACTTTGAGGGATCTTCGTATCGGAGCCTTGTCCTTGAAGGATTTCATTGGGATTCCACTCCCAATAGGTAAAACCCATCCTCTAAATCGATTTTCTTTGTATATAAATTAGTTTTGAATCCGTAGGATCTATCCTCATGCATGTGTCCCCTTTAGATTCAAATTTGAGACCATTTGGAGCCCTCTAGAACAAGTTAGGATTTTGCCTTGTGTCCTACTTGTAGAATCCCTAATTAGGACACCCCATGTGTTTGGTTTATTGCCTAATAGGATTTAATGTGTTCTAATTTTAGTTTCATATATGTTAGAGAGTAGATTTGACATGGTAGGAAGGTTTAGACTAGTTTCTATATACATACCTATGTGGAAATCCAAGTTATTTAGCCTACAATGTCTTATTTGAGCCTCTTCATGTCAATTTTGATATATTTTATATGTTGGACTATTTTTTGGGCATGAGGAGTATATATAGATATATATCAGTGTTTGTGTTTAGGAAGGATTTATAGAATGTGTTTATGTTGTATAGATAGTAAGGGAGTTGTATATATGGATGAGTTGTGTGGTTTGTTTTAGTGTTAGTGTTGTGTTTAGATAGGGAATGTTTGAGTGTTTGCATATATTATAAGTTGTGTGTGCTCGTATATTTGTTGAGAGTTGAGTGAATTATAGATGATAGATAGATGGTTAGATGTGTGAGAAGTAGAGTTGTTAGAGGAGTGTTAGTGAGGGGAGAGGGAGCACTATGCTGCAATGAAGCAGCAGCAGCAGTGTAGTAACCATCAGCAGCTCATGCTGCATAATTCGAAGCAGCAGCAGCAGGGCACTGCTGCCCTGCTTTGCAGTGAAGTGAACACACATTTCAGCCCCCCATTCCATCTCCACCTCATTCATATCCTATTCCATTTCATCTCCATTTCACCATAACATTCACCTCCATTTCCAATACAAATGCAGCCCCCTCATTCAGTTAATTTCAGTCCATCAATTCACATTCGACCATCACCATTTCAGTCCCATTCCCAACCCATATCAGTCCCATACTTCATTCAAACCAGTTCATCACAGTCCATCATCCATTTCACTCATTCACTCCATATTGAATACATCACAGACCATCACAGTCCATCATCCATTTTACTTCATCAAATTCAGTCCATTCTCAATATGACAGTCCATAAATGAAACCCCATACTTCCATCTCCATACAATTCAGTCCTACATTCCATTCCCAATCCAAATCAGTCCACAAAACCATCCATTTCAGTCCCTTAACCCCTTTGTGTGTGTGTGTGTGTGTGTGTGTGAGTGTCTATGAGAGGTTTAATAGGAGGATAATATGTTAGAGGATATTGCCAGATAGGAAAATTGGTTAGTAATGCATGTTAGATGTTAGTTCATAGGTTTGTTCCTATGATAGTGTTAGCCTATATATTAGAGTTAGATTTAGAGTTAGTTTTGGTTAGAAATTAGTATTATTAGAAGTTAGTTTGGTATTCAAATACCAAGTTGAGTTATATAGCTAGTATAGATATTGTAGAGAAGATAATTACCTAGAAGCTAAGGTATGTGATTTAAGGCTTAAGATATAAGTAGAATTTGGTTCCCTTGGTTGGTATCGGATCATGACATGAGATGTTGTTCCTTGATTTTCTTGGTATATTGGTGTCACGACCCGCACCTGCTTTTCGGACACTAGCTCGTGATCAAGCCAGCTACGCATCAAGCGGACTCTAGCCCGACTCGAATACGTAAACACTGTCACGGCAATGGTAATGGGCCTAATCAAGGCAAGGCAAAAGTATATCTCAATCTAACATAAGAATAATAAACAAGAATGAACAAGTATGGGTCGTGGTCTGCAGCCCACTAGCATATATGTCCGATAAGGATCTAAGGAAAGTAGCAAGAGTCTATAAACTGAATCAAGAAACAGGATGTCACATGATAAGGTATGAAAGCACGAGCGGATAATAAAGATAATAACGATACCTGAATCCCGCAAGCGTATCATCGCATCCGAAACCCACAAAAATTATGAATCATCCGCCATCCAGAACTACTAGCTAACTCCATGCAATCACTAAACCTGAAGAGATCATCAGGTCCTCAGGGGACATAGCAAGATACATAAAAATATGACTATCTAGCAGTTTATCATGCACTAAAGAAAATACAGGAAATAAACGAAAAAAGTCCAATCAACACGAAAACATGACTATACACGACTGGAAGAACCACTACGCATAATCGAACTGCTGGAGAAGAATAAGAGAACACGATGTCAACAGATAACCAATCGAATACTCAAACCCTCGCCCCTAGTGTGGACTCGCAGGTTTGAACAACTACTAACCCTCGCCCCAAGTGTGGACTCGCAGGTTAGCATCACCCTCGCCCCTAGTGTGGGCTCGCAGGTGTGGAACAGATAACTACTAACCCACGTCCCTAGTGTGGACTCGCAGGCTAGCATCACCCTCGTCCCTGGTGTGGGCTCGCAGGTGTGGAACAGATAACTACTAACCCTCATCCCTAGTATGGACTCGCAGGCTAGCATCACCCTCTTCCCTAGTGCGGGCTCACAAGTTAGCTTCAAGAATTCAAGGTACAGCAGTTCCGTTATGACTTAGTCATCCTATGACACGATGCGACTCAGTCCAAGTACAGTGATGACACGACACGACCCAATCAAGATATACGAGAGAACCAATCCAATATGAACTACAAAATTTACTATGAACAAGAACTATAATGTATATCCCATATGAACTACAAAGCAAACTATAAACAAGGACTATATGTATATACTAGCATGCACGATGTACAAATCACATGTCAATAATCAACTAGTAAAACTAAATAAATAGAAATACGCATGTAAATAAACTGTAGAGGGAGGCAAGGTATCTTGCCTGTCACTGGAGGCAGAGCGCGAAAGTTTGTCACGAAAATTGAGTCCAAGTAATCCAAAGAGCCTATAGAATGAATTAGTAACTAATTAATTATCTGCTACTAGAATTACTTACTTATAACAATATTCATGGCTTCTTGGCTAGAAGTTGTATTAAGCTTTATATCAAGATAACTCTAGTTGATGTAATACAAGAAAAGGATATAAAAAGAACACTATAAAATAGAAACCCAAAAAAACTCCCAAATGTAACCAACATAGGGATTGATCCCTTACACGACACTCCTACAATCACAGCACACAACCAGTGAGCTATAGCCCTTAGTCTTTTTTTTATATGGCACTAAAATTAACTAGAACCTGATCTCAGGAGGCCTACTCTGCAAAGCATGTCTCAGGATGGACATCAATGCTGACCAGATGGTGATGTCTATCAGGAGAACATATTTCGGAAAAGCTTTTTATACCGAAGGAATGTTCAAAATTCAGCTTATAAATCAGTTCATTGTTGTTAATGCAATCACTCATTCTGCTTATACTTTTGAGTTGTGGCATAATAGGCTAGGACATGTTCATTCTAAACGAATTAACAGAATGTCTAGTCTAGGGCTTATCTCCAAGTGTGGGGGTAAGGTAGAGAAATGTAAAGTTCGTGCTCAAACTAAGATCACAAGGAAACCCTTTCCTCGGATTAATCGAAGTACAGATCTTTTGGAGTTAGTACACTCAGATATCTGTGACTTCAAACAGTTCTCTACAAAGGCCGGGATGAAGTATTTTATAACCCTCATCGATGACTTCTCAAAGTATGTGTTCGTCTATTTGCTGAAGGCTAAAGACGAAGCATTCGAGAAGTTCAAGGAGTTCAGAGCCGAAGCTGAGCGGCAGACTGGACAACAACTCAAAAGAATAAGAAGTGATCGAGGTGGGGAGTACAGGTCTCATGAATTTGCATCGTTCTGCAAAGAATATGGAATTATCAATGAGACTACGGCTCCGTACTCTCTTCAATCAAACGGAGTAGCAGAGAGGAAGAACAGAACGTTAACAGAAATGATTAACTCAATGATGTTGACTGCTGGTCTTCCTAAGTGCTACTGGGGAGAAGCTGCACTGACGGCCACTTTTATTCTGAATAGGGTGCCTCATGCAACTTCTGACATTACTCCTCATGAACTCTGGTTCAAAGTCAGACCTAACTTGAATGTCATTCGAGTGTGGGGGTGTCTGGCATATGTCAAGCTTCCAGATCTGAAGATTCAGAAGCTTAGGACAAGGACTACTAAGACGATCTTCTTGGGGTATGCCGAGAAGAGTGATGATCGAAGATTTCTTGATATTGAGTCAAATCATATCATTGAATCTCGCGACACAGAATATTTTGAAGACAAATTTGCAAGGCACAAGAATATTGTTCTTGCGGATGTTCCGGAGAATAATGAGGGTGCGCAGGTCTTCAATGAAGATGTGGTCCAAGAAGATGTTGTTGTTGAAACAATGATTGAACCAGATCTCACTGAGCCGTCAACGAAGCGAGTGAGGAGGCCGAAGGACTTCGGAAGTGACTTTGTCACCTATCATATGGAAGCAGATCCGCTTATGATGAGGCGATGAAGACCAGAGACGCAGTTTTCTGGAGGAAGGTGATTGATAATGAAATTGAATCCATCACCTCCAATAACACTTGGGTGTTGGTTGATCTTCCTGAAGGAGCAAAATCCATCGGATGCAAATGGATCTTCAAGAAGAAGATGAAAGCAGACGAAACTATTGACAAGTTCAAGGCTAGGTTGGTAGCCAAGGAGTTTTCTCAGAAGCAGGGGATTGACTACTTTGACACGTATGCTCCAGTAGCCCGGATGACTACCATCAAAATGTTGATTGCTTTCGCAGCGATACATAAGATGGTGATACATCAGATGGATGTGAAAACGGCTTTCCTAAATGGCGAGCTGACCGAAAAGATATACATGCAACAGCCAGAGGGATTTATCGTCAAGGGTCTTGAAGACAAAGTTTGCAAGTTAGTAAAATCTTTGTACGGTCTTAAACATGCTCCCAAGATGTGGCATGAGAAATTTGACAAATTTATAAGGTCAAATGGCTACATGGTCAGCGAGACGGACAAGTGTATTTACACAAAGTTCGCTGATGGAAGAGGTGTGATCGTTTGTCTGTATGTGGACGACATACTTATCCTAGGTACGTATATGAGCTGTGCCACGGAGACAAAGAGGTTCATCTCGAGCAAGTTCAGTATGAAGGACTTGGGGGAAGCTGATGTGATTTTAGGGATCAAAATCATCCGGACAGACACTGGAGTAGCGCTGTCACAGTCTCATTATATTGAGAAGATGATCACTCGTTATGGGTATCGGGATCTTTCAGGGATCGATACGCCGTACAGGTGTGATCTGAAGCTAAAGCCTAATTCAGGAGAAAGCGTCAGACAGCTGGAGTATGCAAGCGTAATCGGGAGTTTGATGTATACTGCTACTGCCACAAGGTCTGACATTGCTTTTGCCGTAGAAATGCTGAGTCGTTTCACGAGCAACCCTGGTGTTGAACACTGGAAGGCTGTGAAACAGGTTATGAGACATCTCAAGAAGACTCAGACATATGCAATGTACTACAGCGGAGATCCGCAGGTAGTGAAAGGCTTCAGTGATGCCAGCTGGTGCTCATATTTGGAGAGCGAGAGATCCACAGGTGGATATATTTTCACAATGGGTGGAGCTGCTATATTATGGAAATCGAAGAAGCAGACAATGCTCTCGCGGTCATCCATGGAATCTGAGTTCTTTGTACTTGACACCGTAGCCGAGGAAGCAGAATGGCTTCGGAAGCTCATGTATGATCTTCCAGAGGTTGGGGCGCAAATATCGACAATACCGATATACTATGACAACTAGGCGACTGCGGCCGTGGCATCAAATGGCCTCTTCAACGAAAAGAAGAGGACTGTACGGTTAAAGCACAGGGCAGTACACGATCTTATTAAGAGAGGTGTAATTGCAGTGATCGATGTTCGGAGTCAGGAAAACCTGGCGGATCCGTTCACCAAGGGCCTCAGGCGCCAGCTGGTCGATGACTCAGCATGTAAAATGGGCTTGACGGCATTCTGATATTAGTTATTGTATTCCTACCATAAAGTTTTATGCTATTAGTTCAAAGATTTATCTACTAGGCATCTAGCTTTTGGTTCAAGGGAGGACCATTAACTGGAAGAATATCAGGAATGGTGGGTACATGTTCTATTGGGCATGGAGAGGTTACGGACCTATAACCACTGTTGTCTACTGTTATTTTCTGCGGAAAACGGTTCCTGTGGGAAGGTTGGCTTAATTGCCTTAATGAGTTCTCAGGCAGAGTGAATGCCTGGAATGCTTTACAGGAAGCACGGTAGAGCAGCACTACAAGGAGTGAAACTCCATGCTACAGTGGGGTGACTCCACGATGAGGTTCCTATATGTGGGGTGCTGCCCAGGAATAGGATAAAGCCTCGGCTTCGCAGGCCAAGTCATAGCGGCGGAGCACCGCAAATAGACAGTTAGCCTAATGCTGTATATTAAAAATAAATAGGGGTGTAGTCAGCACTACAAAGAGGAGGAGTTCCTCATGTTACAGTGGCACGACACCACGAAGAGGTTCCCAGTTAGGGATAAAGCCTCGGCCTTGCAAGCCATGTCGTTGCGGCGTAACACCGCAAGGGAGCCTAAGGCTTCATGCTGGGTAGTTTGGCACTACAAAGAGGTAGTTGCCTCATGATACAGTAGTATGACACTACAAAGGTTCCCAGATATGGGGTGATTCCCAAGGAAGGGTAATGCCTTGGCTTCGAGCCATGTCATAGCGACGTAGCACCGCAAGGGGAGCATAAAGCGTTCCATGCCATGTCTCTTTATAATGAACTCACCTATAGTGTATGGACAGAGATATCAGGCCGTCTCTTGAGGGTAAACTTGTAGACGCCTAAAAGTATACACTGAAACCAGGCTGGCACAGGGCCTTTAATGTGCATAGCCAGAAGCATATGTGACTACATTGTGTGAGTGGAAACAACTTCAACTATGGTGCAGAATTCAAGGCTTAGTCCATTCTTGTATTATAGTCTGTTGTTTAACCCATGCGGGAAGATTCAAGTTATCGTGATATCTCTTCTAATGCATGATGGACAGTCACTGTGGGGAACATTCGAACCCATATATATTGAGATATGTGGGAGATTGTTGGGGCATTTGTATTCTTGACATGTAGAGAACTTGTTCTCTACATGCTTAGTAAAGTTTTAGTCCCACATCGGAAATACACCATGTGGTATCTCAACATATATAGACTTTTATGTATTGTTGGGATGTGCACAAGGGTGGTGATCCAAAGGTGGGAACCATGTGGGTGATTTTACTAAGAGGTAAGAATAAGGCTCCATAGTAAGCTTCAAGCTTTTTACTCTTGGGAAATTTATTTCCATGGGAGCTAAGCCCCATAGGGGCTTAGCGACTCGGACTCGGACTCGGCCTCGGGCTCGGGCTCGGACTCGGGCTCAAGGGCTCATGAGGCGTAATGTGACATTTTGTTGGCACACTTTGTACTTAGCACGTCAGCATCGTCGCTAGGCGTATAGTGCACTTAAGTTGCGCTCGTTGCGTGAGCCACTTGTGCGGCCACGTTACGCGAGCCCAGTTACGCGGCCCGTTACGCGAGCCCAGTTACGCCGGCCCAGTTATACCGGTCCAGTACGTGCAGTGTGTGTAGTGTACGCAGCGTGCGTAGAGTGCGCAGTGTGCGCAGCGTACGCAGTCGTAGAGTACGTAGTGTGCGCAGGTTGCGTAATAGGGCTGTGTGCGTAAAGTGCAAATCACGCTAGTTACGCAAGTGGCACAACTTGCGACAGAACGTGTCTTTGCATGTTCTGAGCGGTTGCTCCATGTTCGGGGTGGTTATTACCACGTCCCTAACATTGTGCTAACCGGGCAGTTGTTGCAGGGGCCTATATAAGGTCTCCTCCTTCTCTCTCACAGTTAGGAACATATACACAGGTAGTAGACAGAAAGTTTACAAGTGTTTAGAAGCCGTGAGAGAGAAGAGAGGTTTTGTACCAGCGTTAAGTTTTGCACGGGAGTTCGTGTTCATCCGAGGAGTCAGAAGAGCAAGAGTGTTCCAAGTTCTCCGACGAACTTGCTAGTTCCTGGAAGCTATTCGTATGGGACGAATAAAGCTTTGAGCAACGGTGATCATTCACCCCAGCAGGAGTTTTTCCATCTTTCGTCTGTCACCTTCTTCGTTTATCAAAATTCTATTAGCGCACCTTTGGTGAAGTGTTTGCGTTGGTAGAAATCTGTGTACCTTCTGTGAAGTGTTGCATTAGTGAAATTTCTGTTACGTACCTTCTGTGAAGTGTTACGTAATAACGATTGTTTTTACAATTATTACGAATTCTCAGTTTTCCATCAAAAAATTATGCCCCGGCAATAACAGCCCTCACTTCTTCCATTACTGCACACTCCCACTCTTCCCAAATACCCCTATTCTCCTTCCAAAATACACACGCACAACACCAGCAACAAATGGAAACAAGAAGAAAAGACGTAGAAGTAAGAAGAAGAAGAATACTCACTTCGGTACCAGCAGTCGGTGGCTAGGTCGTCTCAGCGTTGGCTTCGAAGCGACGAAAACTCCGACGGCTCGATCCACGAAGGGTCAGGCGCGGGAGGCTCCTGAGGACGACACCTCTTCTCTGGTGCTAGGTTTGAACGTCGAGGTGTTGTCTTCGAAGGAATGTTCACGCAGATCGAGTTGTGCTCGTCCTTTAAGCTCGGAGAGACGGATCCGAGCTAGGTGAGGCTCTCCTGAACTCTGGGGAGGCGGATCCGGCTCATGGTGACGTAGCTACTACAGTCATCGGCAGTCGACGAGTTCGAGGTAGGAACGATGGGCAGATCCGACGAACACAGGGCGGCTCTGTCTTCAAGGCAGGCACTGTAGTCAAAGTCTATGGCACGAGAATCTGGGCAGCATGGCGGTCAAGGTGACTTCGAAATCCGGCGGGTTCTCCGGTACTGAGTCTCCAATGAGTCCCTCGGTTCGTCGTTGCGGCCTATCCGACGGTCCAACGGCGAGGAAATCCGAGCTTAGAGAGGCAATGATGTGGTGGCGGAGCTCTGGGCTTCTGTGGTGGAGGCGAACAGGCTCTGGCCTCCTGAAGTGACAGTGGCAGATCCCGACGAGGTCCGGTGACTCACGGTGTCGCACGACCGGGCAGTGGCCAAGAACAATGGAGAGTGGACAGAGTGATGTGTTGGAATTATTGGTAACAGTGTAATAAAATTTGTAAATTAATGAATGTACCTATATTTATATTATAATAGTGGGGTGTTCCCCAAGCTTTCTCCTGATGGCACATCTGTGAATAAGTACAGATCTGGGGGCAAAAGTTAGAATCTGTAACAGATTCCTAACTGAATGGTAACTAACTAACTAATTCAGTTAAATACCAATTAAGTAAAAAATTAAATAATTTAATCAACTAAATAATTAATTAGTTATTCTTAACCAATAATACTGTACCAGAATTAATAAAGCCTTTAGCAAGTATTTTAAAACAATAAAATATAAACTCAAATTAGTAATCTAACCACCAGGATCAATTGTTAATAACAAATTGAAACTAATAATTAATATTTAAATATTTATAAATCATATTTCCAAATCAGCACTCAACATTTCTGGAATTACTCACTTATTAACTAGAGACAGGAAAATCAATTATAATACAAAAATTAGTTAGTAATAAAAGGTAGCTATTTACATAAAACTAAGTTTTTTTTTATAACACTTCTTCAGGAAATGAATCAAAAATATACAGAGATGGGTTTAGGGAGTTACACCTACGCCGCCTCACCTCCACGTATGCCGCCAACGTTTATTGGTCGCCTATTCCACCGCCTACCGAAAGTTGTGAGGAGAGAGCGCCTACCGCCTAAATGGCCTAGGAGGCCGCCATTTAGAACACTGCGTACACTTGATGCACATTCGCTTTGATTGTTCGATGTTCTGTCTTAGTCTACGACACACAATACAACTTCTATCCATCCGAGCCACGCACATGAATCGGTGGAGATACAAGCACGCTATTGTATATTTTATTAGGACATAAAGGAGTAGAGGAGAAGGGACAGAGCCCACTCAACTTAAGCCACTCGTCGAACCGATGCGGTCCGACACCTTATCATCGTTGCACGATCATCTCGTCCGAGCTAACTATGGGAACACTTTGCGTTCCCTTGAACTAATCACTGATTCGAACTATCATGCCCACGCTTCAACTCATCGCAAGAAAGTTTGCATATGCCTGTACATAAAACCAACAAAGGTAGTACCTCTTCAAATTGAAATCATGCTTTCCTCGAATCAAACGCATACATTATCGCGTCGATCGAATCAGCGTAATGCACCGGGCGGTGCGGGACATTACAGCAGAATTTTGACAAATTATCTGCATCGGAAGGTATTGTGAACCAGTAAAACTCATCTTGTCTTCTTTGTGTGTTGGGAGGGGGGGCGTGTATGGGTAAAAAAATAATTGCTTCATGTGTCAATCTTATTAATTATTATTCCCCCCTTATTTGGACTCATTTAAAATATTGCTTCCTTGTTCTATATTCAAATGCCTGTTCTTCCAGGTATATTTTCCATCCTGCTAAGTGACAATCGGCTTCTTAGCATTTGTCAAAAATCATTAGTCAAAATATTTACTCCAATAGTTGATATCAATTCAATATTTATAGCTTTCAGCTTGTAATTTTTGTATATCTTTTTTCTGGAGTCAAGGAGAAGCAACAACCGATATTAGCTCCGGCTAGGCACCCAACCCCTTAGGCCGGCGCTGGTCACATCTATCGAATCTCCAAAGTAGATCTTTGCAAGGAAATGGACTTTTTCATCTGTTCATGTGCTTTACTTGTTAAAAAATTACTTCTAATATGTGCAAATTAGTATCATAGTTTGCAGTATCGGCCGATACTGATACAGTTTTGTATGTCCCAATTCGATATCGACCCATACCGATACAGACAGTAATGGTCTTTTTTCCAGTCAATTCAGCAAAAAATTTGAATGAAAAGACCAATCAACTACGATATAAAAGTATATTAAGGTTGTAAAAGCAAGTAAAAGAAGAAAACTTATCAATCGCGGGTAATCCAATCAACAAATGTGACTACTATTTCATTCAGTTTCAAAATTAGTAAGAAACAACACAAGAAAAACTTAAAATTATGCCTAAAAGTATAAAAATATTTTTCCTAAAAGTTTAATAATTATTTGTTTTCTGATACTCCGATTCGATACTACCGATATTAACTATAGTGCAAACCTCGTTTAGTATAGACTCTCCAGATTCTAAAATATTGAGATGAGCAACTTACACAGGATTCTAAAACTGTTTAACTTATTTATCTAAGTTAACTTTTTAATGAAGTAGTTTTGATTGGTATGTTTCAAAAGCAGGAGTCGTAATACGAAAATTGGAAGTTCTAGTTTATGATTACACCACAAAGCTCTAACCATTGGCGTTAAGTTACATGGATGCAAAAGATGCAAGAGTCATAAACCTATCAACAACTTGAGAGTAGATGCTTTCGTAATTATCCCGTAGATACGTATACATATGTGTCAATCATCACTATCGAAACCTTCCCCCATCAAAAATGGGGTCGACTATCGAGCATAAGAAAGCTCTACAAAAGAATGAAAGATCTGACAAAGTTTTTATGAACCTAAATTCAACTTTCTATGTTGGTGTCAAGCTAACTATGAAAATAAGAGAGTCATGTCATAGAACCTAGACGGCCAGTTAACAGGTAGGTAGACCTACCTTTCGAATATGCACTTTAAGCTCATGCAACCAAGGAGTTCCCTCAAAGTTTTCCTAGACTACAAAGAGTGAAAACGAAGAGGTAAGATGTTATGTTTATATTGAAAATTGCATTAAGCAAAAGAGTGAAAGAACCTAGGCATAGGTAAACCTACTTTTTTGGATATGTGTTTAATCTCATGCAACCAAGGAGCACCATCTAAGTTCTCCTAGACTATAAAGAGTATAGACAAAAAGGTAAGATAGATCCGATTTGCTATTGGGAATTGCATTAAGCAAAATAGTGAAGGAACCTAGGCATAGGTAAACCTACTTTTTGGATATGTTGTTTAAGCTCATACAACCAAGGAGCACAATCTAAGTTCTCCTAGACTATAAACAGTATAGACAAAAAGGTAAGATAGATCCGATTTGCTATTAGGAATTGCATTCATTTATTTGACACATTAAATCAAAGATTGAATGTAAACCCCCTGGATTTTAGGGTTTCTTTTAAAAAAATTAAATGGATTATTTTCAATAAATAAAATAATTTTATTATAATTAGTTTTGATCATTAAATGTACTTTTTGTCACTTTGATTTTTGGAACGCCGGGGATGTCAATCTCTCGAAACTTTCTTCATAAGTTTTGTAGTAGGCAAGATTATTTTCATTTTAATATATCATGTGTTGCATTCTATTTATATTGTACAACTTTCTGGTCAATTTAGGCCATTTGACCATCTACAATAAGGCTTGACCTAACTTCCAGTTTAATTTCGGGGCTCGACATCGAGCCAACTTAATCAACCCAATATATAGTCTTGACCTACTTTGAGTCGACTACACACATGCCACTCGTGTACCATCCAATTGAGCTTCCACATGCTATTATTTCATCAATGATCAAAATTCTAAATTCATATATATATATATATATATATATATATATATTTTTTTTTTTTTTTTTTTTATATAATATAATATAATTCTTTTAATTATTCTAAACCAATCTGTGTATATATGGTATAAATTAGTTGGGCCTCTCACCCGTTAAATCTCACTCCAATTTCACTAATTCTAATATTATTATTGCTATTAGAATTGAAATTATCTTTTTCCCAATATAGTAGAGACATTTAATATTAATAATTAATATTTTCTATCTTAATATAATATAGGGCACATATATGCTTATACAAATTTTCGAGAATATATATATATATATATATATATATATATATATATATATATATATATATATATATATATATATATATATATATATATATATATATGTGTCAACTTCTTAATGGTGCTTGGAGGCATGCCTCCAAGGGGGCTCGAACCCGCGCCACTGCGCCGGGATGCTCCACCGTTCCCAACGGGCTACCGCCACGGGGACTATATATATATATATATATATATATATATATATATATATATATATATATATATATATATATATATATATATATATATATATATATATATATATATATATATATATATATATATATATATATAAATATAATTTGTATATATATATATTCATATATAATTTAGAATCTATGTATACACAAATATATTTTGGAGTAAGTATGTATACCAATATTTCTTTCGAGTATATGTATACACATTTTTTTCTCTTTCTATCTTTTCCTAAATACAAAAGCCCACAAGTACTCTTAGTTCTTACCAAACCCAAACACCCCTCTAACTACCCAGGGCCTCTTCCTCAAAGGTTGCCAAGCAAGTATAAGGTTGGGAGTGAGTGCTTGAATCGAGAGGCCAAATCCCAGACCCGAACCCTGTAGAGGAGAACACCCATCTGCCCATTCCCTCTTCTACGACCCATACATATAACTGTTGCTATCTGCCCACTGCAGCGCCACAGTGCACGCTATGTACGAACCTACGACCACCTTCTCAGTCACATCGAATCTCACATGCCCTCCTCCATAAATATTCAACAACTCTCTCGCCTATTCCATTGCCCAAAACCCTAGCCGCAATCAACTTCCACACCTTCTTCTCCATCTTTCATCCCTCAAATCCCTTCGAAGCGACCCAACGGCCTCCGGGTGACGCCTATAGCACGCGCCTCGCTGCGATCGCCGCCCGGACCCCTGCGTGCCACCATGTAGCCGCGCGCGGCCCTGCAGCAGCAGCAGGTGTGCGCTCAACTTCAGTAGCACTCCGTCGCACGACCACCGCGACCCCCCGCATGCCCGTGCATGCACCGGCAAGCTCCCCCAAGCCGTCACCTTCTTTCCCGACGTGCAGCCTAGGCTATTCGTGTGTTTTGCACGAGATCCTGCCGTGACGCGCGCAAAATCGAATCCAGAATCGCGTTTCGGGACAACAACTCTGGATGCATTTTCTGGACAATTCGACCGTTGGATCGTCGATCCGATTATTCCGTCTCAATCTCCGTAAACCCTTTACTCACCTAAAATTTTAACTGTTAATTCAATCGTTTGATAGATCAAAACCGGCACCAAGTTGACTGTTTAAATTGTATTATTTTTGAACAGTTTCGTGTGGAGCCAACTTCGTGGATTCGTTTCTCTTGTCGAAGCTCTGGTTGACAAACTACCAACTGCACAACGCAGCAGGTATAACCACCTTCGTGCCAAAAAAAATTTAGCTTCATGGAATGTCGTTTGATTGGTTGAAATCGACGCTAAAGTTGGCCTCTCGAAACCGTAATTTTCAACTTGTAATATTTTAATTTTGAACCCGAGACTCCGGATACCAGTTCTGATACCACCAGTAGACTCGTAGCGTCGTTCTGCATAAAATTTATATATAATTTGCTAAGTTTAGAGCAACGTGGTCCCAACACGCATTTCTGTATAAAATTGGGTCCCACAATCCGGGTCAATAGACCATTTTGAGATCGACTCATCGAAATCCAATTTTTGATCACAGTTGGGTTCATATCATCATTCTGAACTCGTTGACATATATTTTGCTATATTTAGAGAACTTTGGCTCCGACACGTATTTCTGTGCAAACCGAATTTTAAAGTCCAGGTCAACGGACCATGGTAAGATCGATTCATCGGAATCCAATTCTGGATATACCATTGGGTTCATATCGTCATTCTAGACTCGTTGACATATATTTTGCTAGATTTAGAGGACTTTGGCTCCGACACGTATTTTTGTGCAAATCGGGTTCCAATGTCTGGGTCAACGGACCATTTTGAAATCGGCTAATCGGAATCCAATTCTGGATATATCTTTGGGTTCGTATCGTCATTCTGGACTCGTAGACATATAATTGGTTATGTTTAGTGGCCTTGTATTCTGGCACATTTTTCTGGCACATTTTTTGGTGCATAGTGGGTCCAATGGCGAACATCGTTTTCAACCGAAATTACCGTTTTGCTCTTGTGTCCAAATTGGACTTATAGGCATTAGGTAGGCAATCCGAGCTAATTTGACTATTCTGGACACGGTGGTGATGTTTGTTTCATCATCCGACGATGTCTGTAGATTTTTCTTTATGTATCAGCTTTAATTATAATTAATTTTTATTATGTTCGTATTTGGAATCCGTGCATCGAAACCGAGATCAATTGATTCTAGTGATATCACATTACTGAAATTGATAAGGTGACAATGTAGATCGCCAATATAAGATTGTTAACCTTGCGGTTGATCATCTTGTCTCGATTTACGTGTCACAGATTTTGTTGTACGAATAACGAGGTGCAACTTGATATTTTAATAACCTACAACCTGCAATTCATATTATTAGCAATAATGATTATAAAGACTAGTGTGACCTAGTTCTAGGCGATATAGGTAACAAGTGTCTTAGATGACAAAAGGTAATAGGTGACTAGAATGACCCAAGCTCCCTAGGTAGGAGTTATTAGTCATACGTGGATTTTAGTATGTGATATATATATTTGTTTGTGATTAGGTTGATAGATATTTACATGGAGTATGGTTCATTGGCTCATTGATAGTGGGTTAGACTTTGGTACTGTAGTCTCAGCACAGTTTGGACAACTCCAGGCAAGTATACCTTGCCACATGATTTACAGTATTTACATGTTTATATTTCTTATTAGTCGATCACACTGGATGTGTTGTACATGTTTTTCTTGTTCCTTATCAGTATACTATCATGATTATACATGCTGACACATAGACATGATCCACGGATTCATACTGCATGACATATAGATGACACGTTTATGATCTCTGGACATTTACTTGATGATTACTTCATGTGTACATATTTGACTGGACTTCTGGACTTATCATTCATTAGAGTCGGACTGATCGTTTCGTGGATGCGACATGGACATTATCATTGGGTGGGAAGGACGGTCACTAGGCGGAGGGGCTACTTGTAGCTTATTTATTTATGTTTTGATGTTGCTGCAGCTGGTGACGAGACCATTGCACATGCACCCCTTAGAGAAAGCTCCCTTTGTCGAACGTCGTCCTCAAGTGCATCTCACACAGACTAGATAGCCTGCCTAGTTGTAGTGTTACTGGATCACATGATTACTTTCTTGATCACCTGGATCACCTGTTTACTATTTTCACATGTTATTTACGGTACTTCATCTCGACATGTATAATATGTATCTTGCTATGTCCCACTGAGGACCTGGTTTCCTTCCAGGTTATTGCTGAGAGCTGACATAGGATATTTGGGGATACTTCTTCTGGATTTTCAAGTATTGTTAGTTGATGTATTCTTATCATCCTTCTGTAGTATTTCATATCTAGTTTTTCTTAGTTGTTTAGTAGAATATTGTGGATGTATACTATGGATACTTGGACACATGACAACTTATACGTATTCGATTTGGACTGGAGTCCACTTGAATGCGTAGCTGGTTATTGCCACGTGGCCTGGTCCCGCATATTTTGGGATCGGAGCGTGACATTGAATGAACGACAATCACCTATAAATACGTGTCAATGCATGAGAAAACAAAATGTGCACAATTACAAAAATATTCAATCCCTTAGTTGACAACATATGCAAAATTTAAAGGGCAATATTGCAAAGGAAAGGTGGAGTAATGCTGAATTGATGGTTTGATGGAAATGTGTATATAAATATTCACATGCATTGTTGAGAACATCTGTTTGAGTAACAATGACTTAAAACATTGCTTAAGTCAACTATTTTCCACAAAAGAGGAGGGAAAAGAAAGTTGCCGAAGCTGGAAACAGCCAAAAATCAGTAAGAATACCAGCTACAGCCATATTCTTCTTCAATGTCCGGTTTGCCCCCATTAACCATTTTCAGATGTTGTTTGTGATATAGCAGTTTGGGATATCTTTCCTCTATGTTCCAATACATTCTCTGTCCAGAAGAATGCAAAGATGTTGCTTCCATCTTGAATGAGAACTTTGGTAAATTATGGCATTATTTTAGATCCCAAGAAGCTCACTAACTTGTCCGATGCATGTCCAAGGACCAGAAGTAAGACGCAATGATTGTTCACATCATTTTAGGAAAAATAGTGTCATGGTCCCGTAACCAATCATAATAATTATAATCAAATGTGGTTATGCAAGTAGTATTGGTATGCTGGCCACATGAAGAGAGCATAACCTATTTTGATGACTCCAAACAACTACGCCCCGGGATCTTCTTCAATCCTTGCTTCTTTATCAGTTTCCTCATCCTCGCCGCACCCTCCCACTTGCCGGCATCCGCATAAATATTTGACATAAGGATATAGAACGTCACGTTATGAGGTTCCACCTTGAAAATATCATCTGCCACCATCTCGGCCATCTCAACATCCTGATGAATCCTACAGGCACCAAGGAGAGCTCCCCAAACCCCCGTGTCAGGCTTCACCTCCATCTCCTTCACAAATTCATGAGCTTCTCTTAGCCTACCAGCTCTCCCTAAGAGGTCCACCATACAAGCACAATGCTCCAATGTTGGAGAAGCTCCATATTCACTCCTCATTCTACCAAATTGTTTCATCCCTTCTTCTACAAGACCCGCATGGCTACAAGCCGCCAAGACTCCAGTAAAAGTGAAGCTATTCGGTCTGACCCCTTCGGCCTCCATCCTATCAAAGAGCTCCAGTGCCTCCTCAGCTCGTCCATGGGATGCATAAGCCCCAACCATTGCACTCCACGAGACTACCCCCCTTGACTGAAGCCTCTCGAAGACATCCCGAGCAGAGTCCAAGCTCCCGCACTTAGCATACATGTCCAGAAGCGCATTCCCGACCCTAACGTCTGCCTCGAGCCCCCTTCTTCTAGCCAGCTCATGAACCCACTTGCCGGTGTCGAGAGCTCCTAGCCTCGTACAGGCAGACACCACGCTCACCAACGTCACCGCATTGAAATCCACCTCCTCGTCCGCAACCATCCTGCGGAAAAGCTCCACCGCCTTTGGTTCGTCCCCGCCCTGCTCGTACACCGCAATTATCGCGTTCCATGAGACCGTGCTCCTGCTCCTGCTCCCCTCCATCCCGTCGAACAAACGTCTCGCGACCCGCAGATCCCCGCACTTACCGTACATGGAAACCAGAGCATTGGACAGCGTGTCGAACCTGTCCAGCCCCAACTTCACCGCAAACCCATGTACCGCCGTCCCCGAGAGCAGCCACTCCGAGCCGTTGCACACCGGAAGCACGCTAACGAGAGTGACCTCATTGGGCGCAACTCCGCCAACCACGACCATCTCCCGGAATACAACCACCGCCTTGCCAAAGACCGAGTTCTGGACGTAGCCCGCGATGACCGAAGTCCACAGCACGACGTTCCTCTCGTTGCACAACCGGAACACGGACTCGGAGTCGAGGATTTCTCTGCAGTTGAAGTACATTACGATGGCGGCGGTGGCGAAGTAGGCGTCGGAGGAGAGGCCGTGCTTGAGGGCGTGGCAGTGGGCCTGCCTGCCGCCGCGGAGGTCGGGAAGGAGGGCGCAGGAGCGGAGGACGAAGGGGAAGGTGAAGTGGTCGGGAGGGATCTGCAGCGCGTGCATGCGGCGGTAGAGGGGGAAGATCTGTGCGACCGGGCCTCGGTCAGAGTAGGCGCGGAGGAGGGTGTTGAAGAGGAAGGCGTCAGGGTGGGGGATTGCGTCGAACAGGTTGTGGGCATGGTGCGGCGCCGAGGGAGAGAGCTGGGAATAGAGGGAGAGGAGCTTGGTTGCTGTGGGGAGGTGTTTGGAGAGGAGGTTGTGGGTTACGAGGAGGGCGTGTATGCGTTTGAGGGAGGGGAGGGTGCTGCAGTTGGTTAGGAGGAAGCTGATTTGGGAGGGACGTCTTGGTGGTGGTGACATATAAGTTTACCATTAGTTGGAAATATGTGGTTTATTTGTATATATATACTCACTAATCTCTACTGTTATAATACGACTTAGAAATGGATAAAAAATGAACCGTCTAAATTATATATACTATCATTATTTAAATAAAATTAATAATAAAATAACTAAATAACTAATTAAACAGTCCACTAATTATTTTAAAAATTAACTAAGAATTTAACTATCTAATATGATATATTCATTTTTTTTTTTAAGAATTAAGCATGTTGGTAAATAAAACTGAACCTGCCCCAGTGGTAAGTATAACAACATAATATTATATACACACACACACTCACTATTTCAAGGCTATCTTGTTGGAGCTTTTCCTTGAACATGTAGAGAGAGCTTGCTCTCAATACATGCCTAACATTATTTAGTCCCACATTGGAAAAACATCATGAAGTGTATCTCAATATATACTTAGGTTGCGTTTGGTTCATTGTAATGTAATCGTAATCGTAATGGAATTGGGTTTGTAATGTAATTGAGTTTGTAATGTAATGGAATTACAATTACATTACTATGTTTGGTTGAAACATGTAATCAAACCATGTAATGTAATGTTAATTGCATTCATGTGTTTGGTTTACCATGTAATGTAATTGAATTTTTAATTTAATATTTTTTTAAAATACAACATAAAATTTAAAAAGTTGATCAATACAAAATTTCAAAAATTTAAAAAGAAAAAAGAAAAAAAATTAAAAATAAATAATAAAAAAAGGGGGAAAATGGTTTGTTTTCTGCTAAAAAAAGACCAAAAAACGAAAAAAAAGACAAAATAAAAATACCAAAAATGACAAACGAACAAAACAGAAGGAAAAAAAAACCAAAAACGAAAAAGCCATAAAAAAGAAAAACGACAAAAAAAAGATCAAAAATGTGAAAACCATAAAAAGTGACCAATAATGATAAAAAAAAATGACTAAAAACAAAAAAATTGACAAAAAACAACAATAAATGAAAGGGAAAAAAAGGACGAAAAACGACCAAAAATAAAAAAAAAAGGGGCAAAAAATGAACAAAAACGACAAAAAAAGAAAAAATGACAAAAAACGATAAAAAAGAACAAAAAATTAAAAAAGATAAAAAGGAACAGAAATGACAAAAAACGAAAATACGGAAAAAGGCCAAAACAAGAGGGAATTAAAACGAGCAAAAAACGATAAAAAGATTAAAAAACTTGCAAAAAAAAATCCAAAAACGACAAAAAAGGGAACAAAAACGACAAAAACAACAAAAAAAAAGAAGAAAAAAACGAGCATAAACGAACAAAAAAAAAGTGAAAAAAGACCCCAAAAAAAGCAAAAAATGATAAAAAAGCGACAAAAAATATGCAAAATCGACCAAAAACGATAGAAGACGATAAAAACGTGGAAAATGGTCAAAAACGTACAAGATCGACAAAAATCGATAAATAACATGCAGAAATGGCAAAAAATGAGCAAAATCGACAAAAAACGATAAAAAAAACGTAAAAAATTAACCAAGAACGATAAAAAAAAGGCAATAAATGAACAAAAACGACAAAAAAAGGACAAAAAGAACCAAAAAAAGGGACAAAAACGACAAAAAACAAACAAAAACAACCAAAAACGAACAAAAATGACAAAAAATGAACAAAAACGACAAAAACAACAAAAAAAGGACAAAACGACAAAAAAACAAACAAAAACAACCAAAAACGAACAAAAATGACAAAAAATGAACAAAAACGACAAAAAACAACAAAAAAGGACAAAAACGACAAAAAAACCGAACAAAAATGACAAAAACGAACAAAAATTACAAAAAACGAACACAAACGAACAAAAAAAAGACCAAAAACAACAAAAAAGGACAAAAACGACAAAAAAAACAACAAAAACAACGAAAAACGAACAAAAATGACAAAAAAGAACAAAAACGACAAAAAAGGGACAAAAATAACAAAAAAAAGGACAAAAACGACAAAAAAAAAACAAAAACAACAAAAACGAACAAAAATGACAAAAACTAACAAAAACAACAAAAAACGAACAAAAAAAGGACAAAAACGACAAAAAATCGAACAAAAATGAAAAAAATGAACAAAAATTACAAAAAAACGAACAAAAACGACAAAAAACGAACAAAAAAGGACCAAAACCAAAAAGAAAATGACAAAAACGACAAAAAACAAACAATAACAACGAAAAACGAACAAAAATGACAAAAATCGAACAAAAACGACAAAAAACGGACAAAAACAATAAAAAAGACAAAAACAAAAAAAACAACAAAAAACGAACAAAAATGACGAAAACGAACAAAAACGACAAAAAACGGACATAACAACAAAAAAGGACAAAAACGAACAAAAAAACAAACAAAAACAACAAAAAATGAACAAAAATAACAAAAAAACGAACAAAAATGACAAAAACGACCAAAACGAACAAAAACGACCAAAAACGACAAAAAACAAACAAAAACAACATAAAATGACCAAAAACGAACAAAAATGACAAAAAACGAACAAAAACGACCAAAACCGAACAAAAATGACCAAAAACAATCAAAAACAACAAAAAATGACCAAAAATAAACAAAAAAGACCAAATTATAGCATACCAACCTTCCGCTTAAGTTGTAATGTAATTGCGATTACATAGGTTTTATGATGTAATTGAGTTTAGAAGAAACTGATGTAATGTAATCAAACTTGTAATCGCGATTACATTACATCTAATTTTTTTTGTCCAACCAAACACCCGAGTTAGATTGACAACGTAATGCCAATTACATTATGTTGTCCAATCCTGCAAACCAAACGGGCCCTTAGTATGTGTTGTTGAGATATGCACATGGGATGGTGACCCTAAGGAGGGAACCATTGGATGATTTTACTTGGAGGTAAGGATAAGACTCCATGGTAAAGCATTAATACTTTTTGCTCTTGGAATTAATTTTTATTGGAGCTAAGCCCCGTAGGGGCTTAGCGACTCGGACTCAGTTTGGGCTCATGAGGCGTAATGTGGCATTTTGTTGGCGCATTTTACATTTAGCACGATTTGATTGGTTACAGAACGTTCGAAGCAGTTTTTTCCCACGTCCCGAACATTTTGCTAACTGGACGGTTACAGTGCGAGCCTATATAAGCTTCTCTCCTCTCTCTCTCAGGCACTAAGTACTATTCAAAATAATTTCTTACAAATCTCAAGATAGTTAAAGAGTGGAGAGAATCAGTACACCAGCGCCATTTAGTGCCAGAGTCCGCACCAACCGATGAGTCAGAAGAGCAGAGTGTTCCGATGTTCTCCGTTGAACTTGCCTGTTCCTGGAAGCTGTTCGTGTGGGACGAATCAAGCTTTGAGCGCTGGTGATCATTCACCCTAGCAGGCCTTTTCACCATTTCTGTTCATCCACTTTTATCTCGTTCTAAACGAGAACGTTCCTAATCTAATCAGAAAGCGTTTGTGGACATTCATCGCTGCCACTACGAAACCGTTTGTACCTTCTTCAAAGTGTTACAATCGATTTCGATTCTAAGAATCCTTCGGGATCTCTATCGTGCACCTTCCTCGAAGTGTTGCATCATTTTTGTTTTTCCGTCGAAAAATTACGTCCCGGGACTAACAATCTTAAAGCTTGATTTCACAAGATGGAAAACTTTCGTGCTTCACTCATTAATCCTAACTTCAATGAGTTAGAGAAATTTGATAGAGAGCACTATCAAGTCTGGAAGAGGAAGGTTAGCTTCAGTCTTCAACTTTCTGAAGTTGACCACATGCTAACCGAGGAAGAACTGACTATTCCAGAAACCGGGTCTGCAGCTGCAATTACTGCTGCTACTAAAAGTCAGACCAAATGGAGAAGGAAGAATAGCCTCTGTAGGCTTCTCATTCTAAATGCTATGGAGGACTCCCTGGCAGAACCATATTCTAAGAAGTCTATTGCCAGAGAGATATGAAAGTCTCTTGAAAAACTGTATAAAGATGACAAAAACAGGAGCAAGATATTTATCGTTAAAAAATATCACAAGTAGCTCTTTAAAGACGAGAAGACTATGATGCTGCAGGTGAAGGAGTTTCTGAAGCTGCGACAGAAGTTGGAAGATGAGGGGATGCCTCTTACCGACAAGTTTGTTGTTGGAGGGATCGTCTTTAAGCTCCCCGGTGGGTGGAGCAAGTTTTATGCAAACATGCATAGGAAGAAACTGAAGATCAGTCTCGAAGATCTCCTTCAAGAAATCTATATTGAGGACCAGATGAGGGCTCAACTGAAGGTGGACGCTCTGTCCAAACAGATAGCTAACGCGAGTTTGGTTCACACCAAGGAATCCAAGGAAAACCAGTCGGCTTTCCACAACAAGAAGAAGGACCCCCCAAATAATCTGAACGTGAAGGGGACTTCCTTCAAGCAACAGAAGCCAAAATCTCATTTGGCTTGCTTCAAGTGTGGCGAGAAGGGCCACTTCAAGAGTGAATGCAAATCTAAGCCCAATCAATCAGAGCAAGGTGAGCCTATTAAGGTTTCAATGATCACTGACGCTGTTGCAATGATTGTGCAGGTCATTACGGTAAGGGCTGACTCTGACTGGTGGATAGACACTGGTGCCGCCTGTCATGTCTGCTTAAGCAAGGAATGGTTCACCACCTACACACCAACCTCTGAAGTTGTTATGGTAGCGAATCAAGCATACGCTGAAGTACAAGGGATCGGGACGGTGGTGTTGAAGCTGACTTCAGGGAAGTCTCTGATGCTTCAAAGTGTGAAGCATGTACCTGTTATCGCAAAGAACCTGATCTCTGGAGGCCTACTCTGTAACTCAGGCCTAAGGATGGACATCAATGCTGGCGAGATGGTGATGTCCATAAAAGGAACATACTTCGGAAAGGCATTTTATACCGAAGGAATGTATAAAATTCAGCTTGTAAATTAGTCCAATGTTATTAATGCAATCGCTCATTCTACTTATACTCTTGAGTTGTGGCATAATAGACTAGGACATGTTCATTGTAAAAGAATAAATAGAATGTCTAGTCTAGGACTTATCTCTAAATATAGGGATAAAGTAGAGAAATGTGAAGTATGTGCTTAGACGAAGATCATAAGAAAACACTTTTCTCGAGTTAATAAAAGCACAAATCTTCTGGAGTTGGTACACTTCGATATCTGTGACTTCAAACAGTTCTCTACAAAGGCCGGGATGAAGTATTTCATAACCTTCATCGACGACTTCTCAAAGTACGTATTCGTTTACTTGCTGAAGGCTAAATATGAAGCGTTTGAGAAGTTCAAAGAGTTCAAGGCCGAGGCTGAACGACAAACTGGACAACAATTCAATAGGATAAGGTGATCGAGGAGGAGAGTATCGGTCTCATGAATTCACATCGTTCTGTAAAGAACAAAAAATTGTCAATGAAACTACTGCTCCATATTCTCTTCAATCTAACGGAGTAGCGGAAAGAAAGAACAAAACGTTGACAGAAATGATAAATTCAATGTTGTTGACTGCGGGTCTTCCAAAATGCTATTTGGGAGAAGCTTCACTGATGGCCACTTTTATTCTGAATAGAGTGTCGCATGCAACTTTAAAAGTTACTCCTCGTGAACTCTGGTTCAAAGTCAGACCTAACTTGAATGTTATTCGAGTGTGGGGGTGTCTGGCATATGTGAAGCTCCCAGATCTGAAGATTCAGAAGCTCGGGACAAGGACTACAAAGGCGATCGTCTTGGGTTATGCCGAGAAGAGTGATGCTCGAAGATTTCTTGATATTGAATCAAATCATATCATTGAATCTCGCGACGCAGAATATTTTGAAGATAAATTTGCAGGGCACAAGAATATTATTCTTGCGAATATTTCGGAGAACAACGAGGGTGCGTAGGAAACTAAAGTTTTCAATGAGAACGTAGGCCAAGAAGAAGTTGTTGTCGAATCAACTGTTGAACCAGAGCTCATTGAGCCGTCAACTAAGCAAGTGCGGAGGCCGAAAGACTTCGAAAATAACTTTGTCATCTATTATGTGGAAGCAGATCCGCTTACCTATGATGAGGCGATAAAGACCAGAGATGCTATTTTCTGGAAGGAGACGATAGACAGTGAAATTGATTCAATCACCTCTAATAACAATTTGGTGTTGGTTGATCTTCCTGAAGGAGCGAAACCCATCGGATGCAAATGGATCTTCAAGAAGAAGATGAAAGCAGATAGAACTATTGACAAGTTCAAGGCTAGGCTATTAGCCAAGGAGTTTTCTCAGAAGTAGGGGATCGACTATTTCGACACGTATGCTCCAGTAGTCCGGATAACCACCATCAGAATGTTTATTGCTCTCACAGTAATACATAAGTTGGTGAGACATCATATGGATGTAAAAATGGCTTTCTTAAATGGCGAGCTGACCAAAGAGATATACATGCAACAACCAGAGTGATTTATCGTCAAGGGTCTTGAAGACAAAGTCTACAAGTTGGTAAAATCCTTGTACGGTATTAACAGGCTCCCAAGATGTCAGCCTCTATTTTCGTTATACGTATTTTGGTATATGTGTACGTATATCGGACCCGTATTTTGACTTGTCCTGGCTGGCTAGTCTTGAGTTTCTTGCATTGGCATGGGTTAGTTGGCATTTCATGGCTCATGTGGTTTATTCTGGCTGGGGCAATGCATCGGGTTCGGTTGGGTTCGGTCTGGTTGGGTTTGGTTTGGGTTAGTGTATAAACCCCTACCTACTACCATCCCCCATTTATTAACCCAACAACCCTTCTCTCTCCTCATTCATTTCCCATAACTCTCTTCTTCTTCTTCATTTCTCCACCGACCACCCGCAGTAGGCAAGTGCAACTTGCTTCATGGAGGAACTCAATTTTGTTGATCCATTGTCTTCCACACGAGATTCTAAGACACTTTAGTACTTAGCATTTTTCATTTCCATGGTTCATTTCATGTAGATCTAAGTTTTAGTATTTTTGATCTTCATGGTTTTGATCTACTGAACTTGGTTGTTTTCGAAAATGGAGAGTTTCATGTGGTGGGAATTTCGATTTTACGCAAGTTTGGCTTTTGAATGGCTGGATTTCACCAAGTCTTGGCCGACATGGGGTTCCTTGAGTTCTTGAGTCTCCATGGCTGCAAGTCTCGGCCTTGGGGAGGAGACGAGCCTTTTTACGCACACGTTCATACGTGCCCGCGTAGTGACTTCCTTTACGCCCACATTTTACGTGCCAGCGTAGCATTTTCCTTTTTTACGCACACGTTTTTACGTGCCCGCGTAGTGTTCTCCTTTTACGCACACGCATAGCGTGCCCGCGTAATCCGTACTACGTCGAGCTCATTCGAGCTCTAGGTAGGGGACTCCCGCTCGCATAAAGTCTCGCGTGCGTAGAATCTCGCGTAGAGTCTCGCGTGCGTAGAATCTCGCGTGCGTAGAATCTCACGTAGAGGGCTGCTCGCGTAGAGTACTTGCTCGCGTAGAGGGGTCCTTCCTTGGTCTTGCTTGCATAAAGCTATTTTACGCTCGCCCCCCCTGCCTAGCGTAGTTTCTTTCGCATAGAGGCTTTTAGCCCTATGCGTACCCGTGTGCCCTTTTGTGCTTGCACCCTCTTGTCACGGACTTGATAACCTTGACTTGATTGACACGATTGGACTGATAATTGTACATGGCATGGTATGACAAGTAACTGACATGACATGACATGATAAGACCTGACTAGTAAGCCTGATGGGAACTATTGAATGCTGTTGCGACGGCTAGCATGACATGACAAGAATGAATGGCCGGGACACCGTGGATGATTGTGTTTGTACAAATGAACCAGTACTATCTCGCATCATGTCTAGGGCAGGGACCCCTAAGTACCATGGCCAGGGGTACCTGCTTAAACTGACTAAGGCTAATAACTAGAATAATCCATTACTCATAAAGAGATTTCCCAGCTACAGGCAATCTCGTTATCTGGACGCCCCATCATGGGATTTGTAGCCTGCCGTCGAGTAGGGCACATTTCCAGCACCCTGTCATGTGTTGCACCCTTCAAGCTACTTAAGGGTACATGCATTTTCTGGACGATGTACCCACATGAATTCAACCCCTAATTTGCGTCCGGATAGCCTGGATGGTCTGCAGGACTTGTGGCTGTTGGAACAATCTCATTGCATCTTGCTAGTAATTAGGCCTGTGATAACCCTAGTTAGTTAAAGTATCAAGCCGTACCCATTTGCTTGGCCGTGATTGATTGGATGGAGTCTAGCCCAGTCTAGTCTTGTCTTGATCCTGTACAAGATTGTTAGCATGACCTGAATGCTTGTGCTTACTTTATCGATAAGTGGTGGAAAACCAAGTTCCGTTCAGACGAAGGGTTACAACCCCGGTCCTTGTTTGGTTTAAGGATTGTAACTTGGTTATCTGAACAGTCCCTTGGTTATCTTATCGTATATCATCATGATTTTTTATATTTCCAGTCTTTATTATATAATTATGTTTTGTGCTAATTGCTGGTTTTTAGTTCTTAAGTGAAGCCTCCTTTGTGGCACTTGCTCTTTCTGGGATCTGACCCAGCTGGTTTTGTATGGCCAGATACCAGAGCAGCTCCAGAGGATCTCCCTACCTTCCAGCCAGATGGTGACCACCAGGCGTAACCCTGGCAGCGAGTGGGTTTTATTTTGGCTCTCCCAACCTACTGTAAAATTATTCTTTTGAGGCGTTTAGCCGACGAGCACGTGTTAGCTCGATTGCACTTTACTTACTGTCTGCCTACGGGCTGTAACATGATTGACGAATCATAGGGTTGATCATGTATGACTGAAACTCTTGCTAGTCCTCACCTTTTGTACGACTAGCTTCATGATCATCCAAATATGTAATGTATGAGACGCCATGCTATTGTATATTTGGTGCTCTGACATCTTATAACTGTTATTACTTGCTTGAGATTGAGACAATAGGCTTGTTCATGACCATAAGAGACTGATGGCTTGTAGTAAACCCTCATGTATCTAGACAGCCGTGACCATATATCGAGGTAGATTAAACCTTAATGTACATAGCTGGCTGTGTCTGTCCCCCGCTCTCCAGTATTCTGGTTCTGGGGCGTGACACGATTTAAGTGGTGGCCCATGCAGGTCTTGTGAATCAAGATATGTGAGGGTTTACCGAATAGATGTCTCAATCAGCACTCGCTCTTGATCTCTGCTCGTATCCTCTAAATCCCTGAAATCTTGACCTGATCACATGCTTGTATCTTTGATCTATCCTGGTCCTTCCTTATTGTTCCCTATGTCGTCTTCTTCAGCAGAACTGTTCCTGGACCTGCCAATCAGCCGGAAGGAGCTCAACGAGTACTCCCGTAATAAGAGGATCAAGCTCAGCACTCAGGAGCAGTTTCCCGAGTCATGCTTCCCGGAGATCCAGAACCCCCAATACAGCCAGCCTAGCCTGTGAGGCAGGATGATGGAGTCTTGGTCGGACTCATCAGGGAGTTGCTTGCATCACAGGATCGTCGAGGTGATGCATTGCACCAGACAGTAGAAGATGCTCTGAGCAGAGGTGGTCATCAAGGTAACAGTGCGGCCAACAGCTTCAAGCGCTTGAACCCTCCCTTCTTCGATGGTAGCGAAGATGCTATTGCCGCAGATGCTTGGCTGCAGGATACTGAGGTTATTCTAGAAGCAACCAGGACCCCAGAAGACGAGAATGTGGCCGTGGTGTGCCTGCAGTTATTGGATCTAGCCCGCAGCTGGTGGGCGGCGCAGGCCGTTGGATTAAGGGCACCTATTGCATGGACAGTATTCCATAAGAGATTTCAGACCAAGTATTTTGATGCTGTAGCTCAGTATGATCTACAGACGAGGTTCACTAACTTGAAGCAGATGGACATGACGGTCGATGGATATGCGACCGAGTTCTCCAGGCTTAGTCGGTTTGCTCCCACCTTGGTGGCAACCGAGTTCGACAGAGCTCAGCGGTTCCAGCAGGGACTCCACCTGGAGATTTTGCTGGCGGTGGAGCAGTTCGAGCATCAGACTTTCGATGCAGTATTGAGAGCAGCTAGGAGGCATGAGTATACCTTACAGAGGATTGTGGACCAGATCGGAAGTCGATAGCGGTCTCACGGCCAGATGAACTAGTCTTCAGCACCAGCCCCGGTAGCCAGGGCTTTGACAATGGGAGCTCCGATGCGGGCGGCTTCCGTTGCGAAGATTCAGCATTCGACCCCGGCATATCCCCAGCAGTAGCATAAGTAGTCTTCCGCAATGGGTTGCACTCATTGTGGGAAGTCAGGGCACGTGTTGTCAGAATGTCGCAGAGCACAGGGTTTGTGCTTGATTTATGGGGCACCGGACCACAGGGTTGGGAACTGCCCAAATAGGGGGAGTTCCTCTTCATCAACCTTTTGTAGTCCCTCGGTTGGGGGCATGCCCCAGCATCATTTTAGCAGTAGCAGTAGTACCCGTTTCCGAGGCCCTTGCCGCCTCTGGCCCAAGTATTTCAGCAGCAGAACCCCTAGCAGTATGCACAAGTCCAAGCCCAGACCCAGAATCACCAGAGAGGTTTCCAGCAGAGGGGACCAGCACTTAGAGGGCAAGATCAAGTGATGGCTTTGACCGTAGAGGAGGAGTTAGCATCAGGTGAGGTAGTGGCAGATACTATTCTCGTCAACTCCTTTCCAACATCAGCATTGTTTGATTCTGGTGCATCGTATTCATTTATGTCTGTACGATTCGCGACACGGATAGGGCTGGAGCCCGAGTCATTATCAGTAAGGCTCAATATACTTACTGGTAACGAACTTGTGGGAGTAGATAAAGTGTTTTCCTCGTGTCGGATCGTAGTTAGCGGTAGAGAGTTTCCCGCTAGGTTGATAGAACTCCCGATGGCCGATTATGATGTGATCCTAGGGATAGATTGGTTGAGGGACCAGTATGCTAGAATAGATTGCCATATCGGCAAGATTATTTTTAGTATTCCTGGTGAGCCAGAGTTTTTATTTTTCTGAGGCGGAATAGAGCCTTCTCCTCCAGCATTCCGGATGGCAGTTGCAGCGGCAGTCCAGTTTTCCAGAATTGTAGAAGAATTTTTTGATGTTTTCCCCGAAGAGCTTCCAGGTATGCCACTAGAGAGAGAGATCTAGTTCACCATAGACTTGATCCCCGGAATAGCACCAGTGTCAGAGAGAGTCTACCGGATGGCGCCGTCAGAATTGGAGATTTTGTATAAGATGATTGAGGAACTCAGGACCAAGGGATTCATCCATGCTAGTGGATCGCCTTGGGGAGCCCCGATACTTCTTGTGAAAAAGAAGGATGGTACGTCCAGATTATGTGTTGACTATCGTACCTTGAACTCAGTGACAATCAAGAACAGATATCCTCTCCCGAGGATAGATGACTTGTTTGATCAACTCAAAGGGACGTCCGTATTTTCGAAGATTGACTTGCGGTCAGGATACCACCAGATCAGGGTCAGAGAGCAGGACATCCCGAAGACGGCATTTAGATCCAGGTATGGGCATTGGGAGTTCCTTGTGATGCCCTTTGGAGCAACCAATACGTCGGCAGTATTCATGGACCTCATGAATCACATCTTCATGCCTTATTTGGATCAGTTCGTGATTGTGTTCATAGACGACATCCTGTTCTACAGCAAGAGTGAAGCGGAGCATGAGCAACATCTTCGTGTAGTTCTTCAGATTCTCAAAGAGCACCAGTTATATGCGAAGTTCAGTAAATGCGAATTATGGCTCGATCGTATTTCATACTTGGGTCATATCATCACCAGAGGTAGAGTGGAAGTGGATCCCCAGAAGATCATGGCTATTGAGACATGGTCGGTACCCAGCACAGTTGCAGAAGTTCATAGTTTTCTTGGCTTGGCCGGCTACTACCGGCAGTTTATTTCGGACTTTGTACGGATTTTAGCACCACTGACGCAGTTGACCCGCAAGGATGTGCAGTTTGCTTGGACAATAGAATGTCAGGATTTTTTTGAGAAGTTGAAGCGAGGCTTGATAACGGCACCCATTCTCACGCTTCCAGATGGGACCGGGGGATTCTCACTGTATTGTGATGCTTCAGGCAGAGGTTTAGGATGTATTTTGATGCAGCATGGGAAGGTAATAGCTTATGCGTCACGTCAACTTCGTGATCATGAGAGGAATTACCCGACCCACGACTTGGAGCTGGCAGCAATAGTGTTTGCACTTAAGCTGTGGAGACATTATTTGTATGGAGATAGGGTAGAGATTTTCACCGACCACAAGAGCTTGAAGTATGTGTTCACCCAGAAGGATCTTAACATGCGTCAGAGGAGATGGCTAGAGCTGCTTGTGGATTATGACATCAACCTGAAGTATTATCCTGGTAAGGCCAACGTTGTTGCAGACGCATTGAGCAGAAGAGCCGGAGTTTATTTTCTAAAAACGCAACCAGAGTTGTTAGCAGATCTTCAGAAGATGGGTATAGAAGTTGTCCTTCCTACCAGTGTGGCATTGATGACCAGTATGTAAGTTCAGTCCAGTATAGTTGATAGGATCAGGTTAGCTCAGTCATCAGATTTTAAGCTTCAGCAGCTTAGGGCAGAATGTGTAGCAGGGCGAAGACCAGATTTATGTATCCATGAGGACGGTACACTTCGGTATGAGAGGCATCTTTGTGTGTCCAGTGGTGATATCAGACAGGATATCATGGCAGAAGCTCACAGTTCTCAGTATTCGATTCATCCGGACGGTACGAAGATGTATCGTGATATCCGACAGTATTTTTGGTGGAATGGTATGAAAATGGAGATAGCCCGGTTTGTCTCTCGATATTTAGTTTGCCAACAAGTTAAAGCAGAACATCAGAGACCGACTGGACTTCTTCAACCTTTGTCGATCCCAAATGAAAATGGGAGCACATTACCATAGATTTTGTGACTGGATTACCTAGATCCCCAGCTGGAAGAGATGCTATCTGGGTTGTAGTCGACAGACTCACCAAGGTAGCTCATTTTCTTCCTTTCAGGGTTGGTCAGTCGACGGATCATCTTGCAGAGATGTACCTCAGGCAGATAGTCAGGTTGCATGGAGTACCCATCAGTATTGTGTCCGACAGAGATTCCAGATTCATGTCGCACTTTTGGCAGAGTCTTCAGAAAAGTTTGTGGACTCGTCTCAAGTTTAGTTCAACTTATCATCCGCAGACAGATGGTCAGTCAGAGCGCACGATCCAGACTCTTGAAGATATGTTGCGTTCATGTACACTTGACTTCGGTGGTTCGTGGGAAGATCACTTGCATCTAGTGGAGTTCTCCTACAATAACAGTTTCCAGGCCAGTATCCAGATGGCATCCTATGAGGCCTTGTACGGCATAAAGTGCAGATCTCCTTTAGCTTGGGACGATATAGGCGAGAGGCAAATGCTTGGTCCAGAGATGGTAACGCGGACTATTGAGGTGGTCAGGCAAGTCAGAGATCATCTTCGAGTTGCACAAGATCGCCAGCGTCATTGGGCCGATTCTCATCGGCGTCCCCTTGAATTTTCTATCGGCGACCATGTATTCCTCAGGAACTCGCCTACCCATGGCATCATTCGTTTCGGCGTACGTGGAAAGCTTAGTCCTAGGTATATAGGGCCATTCGACATTCTAGAGCGAGTAGGTGATGTGTCCTATCGTCTCACTCTCCTGTCGTCGTTGCGTGAGGTACATGATGTCTTCCATGTATCCCAATTACGATGGTATATCCCGAATCTGAGTCATGTCCTTGATCATTCGGAATTGGTTGTTGGTACCAACCTTTCGTATGTGGAGAGACTCGTATCCATATTGGACCGAAGAAAGAATATACTCAAGAACAAGACTATCAAGTTAGTCCGTTGCTTGGGGTCATCACTCTTTGGGTGAGTCAACGTGAGAGCGTGAGGATGACATCCGATCACGATATCCCGACTGTTTGACTCGTGAGGTATAATGTCTTCCTTATGCTCATGCCTTCGATTCCTTGCTTGCATGATTGATTGTTTGATTGATTGCTTAGTCATATCTTGCCTGTGATTAGTGTAGCTTGCTCGACATCTCTAGCCTCTTGATTAAATTCCGAGAACGGAATTCTTTTAGGGTGGGTAGAGTTGTCACCCTCTGTTTTCGTTATACGTATTTTGGTATACGTGTACGTATCTCGGACCCATATTTCGACTTGTCCTGGCTGGCTAGTCTTGAGTTTCTTGCATTGGCATGGGTTAGTTGGCATTTCATGGCTCATGTGGTTTATTCTGGCTGGGGCATGCATCGAGTCCGGTTGGGTACGGTCTGGTTGGGTTTGGTTTGGGTTAGTATGCAAACCCCTACCTACTACCATCCTTATTTATTAACCCAACAACCCTTCTTTCTCCTCATTCATTTTCATAACTTCTTCTTCTTCGTCATTTCTCCACCGACCACCCGCAGTAGGCAAGTGCAACTTGCTTCATGGAGGAACTCAATTTTGTTGTTCCATTGTCTTCCACACGAGATTCTAAGACATTTTAGTACTTAGCATTTTTAATTTCTATGGTTCATTTCATGTAGATCTAAGTTTTAGTATTTTTGATCTTTATGGTTTTGATCTACTGAACTTGGTTGTTTTCGAAAATAGAGAGTTCCATGTGGTGGGAATTTTGATTTTACGCAAGTTTGGCTTTTGAATGGCTGGATTTCACCAAGTCTTGGCCGAGATGGGGTTCCTTGAGTTCTTGAGTCTCCATGGCTGCAAGTCTCGGCCTTGGGGAGGAGACAAGCCTTTTTACGCACACATTCATACGTGCCCACATAGTGACTTCCTTTACCCACGTTTTACGTGCCAGCGTAGCATTTTCCTTCTTTACGCATAGTTTTCACATGCCCGTATAGTGTTACCCTTTTACGCACACGCATAGCGTGCCCGCGTAATCCGTTCTATGCCGAGCTCATTCGAGCTCTACGCAGGGGACTCCCGCTCGCGTAGAGTCTCGCGTGCGTAGAATCTCGCGCGAGTCTCGCGTCCGTAGAATCTCGCGTAGGGGCTGCTCGCATAGAGTACTTGCTCGCGTAGAGGTGTCATCCTTGGTCTTGCTCGCGTAAAGCCATTTTACGCTCGGCCCCCCCTTGTCTAGCGTAGTTTCTCTCGTATAGAGGCTTTGAGCCCTATGCGTACCCGTGTGCCCTTTTGTGCTTGCATCCTCTTGTTACGGACTTGATAACCTTGACTTGATTGACACGATTGGACTGATAATTGTACATGGCATGGATAACAAGTAACTGACATGACATGACAGACCTGACTAATAAGCCTGATGGGAACTATTGAATGCTGTTGCGACGGCTAGTAGTGACAAGAATGAATGGCCGGGACACGGATGATTGTGTTGTACAAATGAACCAGTACTATCTCGCATCATGTCTAGGGCAGGGACCCCTAAGTACCACGGCCAGGGGTACCTGCTTAAACTGACTAAGGCTAATAACTAGAATAATCCATTACTCATGAAGAGATTTCCCAGCTACAGGCAATCTCGTTATCTGGACGCCCATCATGGGATTTGTAGCCTGCCGTCGAGTAGGGCACATTTCTAGACACTGTCATGTGTTGCACCCTTCAAGCTACTTAAGGGTACATGCGTTTTCTGGACGATGTACCCACATGAATTCAACCCTAATTTGCGTCCGGATAGCCTGGATGGTCTGCAGGATTGTGCTGTTGGAACAATCTCATTGTATCTTGCTAGTAATTAGGCCTGTGATAACCCTAGTTACTTAAAGTATCAAGCCGTACTCATTTGCTTGGCCGTGATTGATTGGATGGAGTCTAGCCCAGTCTAGTCTTGTCCTGATCCTGTACAAGATTGTTAGCATGACCTGAATGCTTGTGCTTACTTTATCGATAAGTGGTAGGAACCAAGTTCCGTTCAGACGGTTACAACCCCGGTCCTTGTTGGTTTAAGGATTGTAACTTGGTTATCTGATAGTCCCTTGGTTATTTATCGTATATCATATATTTTTTAATTTCCAGTCTTTATTATATAATTATGTTTTGTGCTAATTGCTGGTTTAGTTCTTAAGTGAAGCTCCTTTGTGGCACTTGCTCTTTCTGGGATCTGACCCAGCTGGTTTTGTATGGCCAGATACCAGAGCAGCTCCAGAGGATATCCCTACCTCCAGCCATATGGTGACCACCAGGCGTAACCTGGCAGCGAGTGGGTTTATTTTTGGCTCTCCCACCTACTGTAAAATTGTCTTGAGGCGTTTAGCCGACGAGCGTGTTAGCCGATTGTACTTTACTTACTGTCTCCTACGGGCTGTTGTAACTGATTGACAAATCTAGGGTTGATCATGTCTGACTGAAACTCTTGCTAGTCCTCACCTTTGTACGACTAGCTTCATGATCATCAAATATGTAATGTATGAGACGCCATGCATTGTATTTGGTGCTCTGACATCTTGTAACTGTTTTACTTGCTTGAGATTGAGACAATAGGCTTTCATGACCATAAGCGACTGATGGCTTGTAGTAAACCCTCATGTATCTAGACAGCCGTGACCATATATCGAGGTAGATTATACCTTAATGTACGTAGCTGGCTGTGGTCCCCGCTCTCCAGTATTCTGGTTCTGGGACGTGACACAAGATGTGGCATAAGAGGTTTGATAAGGTTATAAAGTAAATGGCTACAGGGTCAGCGAGACGGACAAGTGTGTTTACGTAAAGTTTGTTGATGGAAGAGGTATAATCATTTGTCTGTACGTGGACGACATGCTGATCCTATGTACGGATATAGGTTGTGTCACAGAGACAAAGAAGTTATCTCGACTAAGTTCAGTATGAAGGACTTAGGGGAAGCTGATGTGATCTTAGTGATCAAGATCATCCGGACAAAATGGACTGACATTGTCACAGTCTTATTATATTGAGAAGA
Organism: Iris pallida; assembly: GCA_029216955.1. Classification (NCBI taxonomy): domain Eukaryota; kingdom Viridiplantae; phylum Streptophyta; class Magnoliopsida; order Asparagales; family Iridaceae; genus Iris; species Iris pallida. The sequence continues at coordinate 1,800,002 of JANAVB010040818.1, read as the reverse complement.
TGATCACACGCTACAGGTATTAGGATCTTCCAGTGATCTATACGCCTTACAGGTGTGATATAAAGCTAAATCCCTATTCGAGGGAAAGCGTCAGGCAGCTGGAGTATGTAAGCGTCATTGGAAGTTTGATGCATGCTACTACTGCCACAAGGCCTGACATAGCTTTTGTCGTGGGAATGCTGAGTCGTTTCACGAGCAACCTTAGCATTAAGAACCGAAAGCTGTGAAATGGGTAATGAGATATCTCAAGAAGACTTAGACATATGCACTGCACTATAGCGGAGATCCACCGGTAGTAGAAGGCTTCAGTGATGCCAGCTGGTGCTCAGAATTGGAGACGGAGGTCCACAGTGGATTCATTTTCACAATGGATGAGCTGCTATATCGTGAAAGTCGAAGAAGCAGACTATGCTCTCTCGTTCCTCTATAGAATTTGAGTTCTTTGCACTTGATACCATAGCGGAGAAGTAGAATGGCTTCAGGAGCTCATGTATGATCTTTCAGGTTGGAGCACAAATACCATTGATTCAAATATATTGTGACAACCAGCGACTGCGGTGGTAGCATCAAATGATCTCTTTAATGGAAAGAAAACTGTGCGGTTAAAGCACAGGGCAGTGCATGATCTCATCGAGAGGTGTCATTGCAGTGATTGATGTTCGAAGTCAAAAGAACCTGGCAGATCCATTCACAAAGAGCCTCAAGTGCCAGCTGGTCGATGACACAGCTTGTAAAATGGGTTTGAAGGCATTTGATATTATGTTATTACAATCCTACATAAAGTTTTATGCTATTAGTTCAAAGAAAAATCTACTAGACATCTAGCTTTTGGTTCAAAGGAGGACCACTAACTAGAAAAATATCAGGAACAGTGGGTACATGTCCTCTATGGCATGGAAATGTTACGTACCTACAACCACTGTTGTCTACTATATATTTTGTGGAAAACGGATCGTATGATGAGGATGGCTTAAACGCCTTAATGAGTTCTCAAGCAGAGTGAATGTCTAGTGTGCTTTACATGAAGCATGGTAGCACACACTATAGGGAGTGTAACTCTATGCTACAGTGGGGTGACTCCACCATGAGGTTCACGGATAGGGTAATGCCTCGGCTTGCAGGCTAAGTCCCAGCGACGTAGCACCGCAAATAGGCAGGTAGCCTAATGCTGTAAGATAAAATTAAAGAGCTATAGACAGCACTACAAAGGGGAGGATGTCCTCATGTTACAGTGGCACGATACCTCGATAAGGTACCTAGATAGGGGTAAAGCCTCGGCCTTGCAAGCCATGTCGTAGCGACGTAACACCGCAAGGAAGCCTAAGGCTTTATGCTGGATAGTTTGGCTCTACAAAGAGGCTTGTGACCTCATGCTATAGAAGTATGACACTACGATGAGGTTCCCGGATAGGGGTAATGCCTCAGCTTTAGGCCATGTCATAGCAGCGTATGTCACGACCCGCTTCCGAATAATCGGACACGAGTCGGACACGCCCAGCCTTTGTCGATAGATACGACGAAGTAAGCTGTACCAAGCTAGGAAATCTAACCAGATAAATATAAATGTACACAATCACAGCATCTAAGAACGTTCCCAGAACGATCGCCATAATCCACAAATCCATATAACATAAATGTACCAGAGTCATCAGAAAAAATGTACTAAGAACTCTAAAATAATATCTAGGAGTAAAGCTAAACAGTCTAAACCTGAAGCGCTAGCTAAATCATATCTCCATCCTGCTCAGCTAATGTCCCGGGCTCTGGCCCATATGGTAGAATAATATCCTGCAGTACACCTGCAACATATCCAGTCAGGAGCAGAGAAAAGTACAGTTCTAGGTAATGAACAAGAACATAATGATATGAAATGAGTACATGAGAACATGAACTATAAAGTACAGAAAAGAACATAGAAGTACATGAATGTAAGTACATAAAATAAAGTACATGAATGTAACTATGAACCTGAAGTTAAGACATGACAAGTGCACCATGTTTGAAATACAACTAGCCTATGTGACCGGCTGGGGTAGTACATGAGCATGTACAGGAGTACATGAATATGGTACGACTTAGGGCCCGCGTGTACGATGCGAGGCCTAAGCTATCTACATGAATATTAACCGAGGTTTGGTCACATAGCTAGTGTATTTTCCCACCCGACACAAGTAAGTACAAGAACAGGAATACAGGAGTACAGGATATCGTGTCATGACGTGTCACAGGAAGAGTACAAGAAATCTAAATGCACAAGACCATATAAAAGTACTTGCCATGCTCCGAAAATCAAGTGTACTAGATGGAGCTGGATGTCCTCCTGTTTATTTAGTAGGTACAAGTTGGTTAACAACTAACAAATTCCATTTTAGTTTATCTTGTAAATTCTAAACAGAGGCTAACTATAGAATACTTAATATGATGTACTAACTAGCTATACACCTTTTCTAACTAGTTTATAGGATAGACAAATATATTAAATATTATACCTAAAATACTTGTATAGAAACATTGTGATACTATGGCTGCCATTTGTACATTTATTTATGCTTAAAGAAATAATAATAACTAACATTGTTTAATATAACATTTCTTTAGAAAATAACTAGACTACATATTTGAAATAAATAATAAAATTTCCTTTAGCTGGTTCCTCTAATCCTAGGTCGAACCAAGTTGTATGGTAAAACTCGAGCATCTCATCTCAACAGGTATTTTCAGAACCAACATCCAAAGGCACTCAGTTGCATAACTAATAGTAAAACATTTGGAAAATTTGCAATTCCAAATTATTTAACCTGTTAGGCTTAAAGTAGCTATAACCCAATAATCAAAATACTGAAAAACACAAGGAAGAATCAAAGAATTCAAGATACAGGAATATAGCATTCTCCCATGGCCCGCATAACCATCCTGCACTTGACACCCCAAACTCAACTGCTACCAATCAACACCACCCACTGAACACACACATAAATATACATAAACTAATAGAAATATTAGCCTACAAGAATTTATACAAAACTTTACATAAAATAAGAACTCAATAAATGATCCCCTCCCAGATTCGGCTAACTGCTACTGCTGCACCCGACGTCTTCGTAACAGACATGAACACAGGCCGCCCGACACAGCTAACAGGACACGTACTCTCAGTAATTCATCGGACACGGACACCGATATGCGAGTCACTGGTCACACAATACAGGTGACAACACTTAATTCAAACCAAGAAAATAGAGCTAAAATTTAGAAGAGGTTACCTGTATGAAGAATGATTCAATGAACACAAAATTCCGAAAATAAGCCCTCCTCCAAACTCGAAATTCGTAAAATTTCGATTCAAATGTTTGCCCAAACTGTTCAATGCAAGGCATAAAAAACAAGAATCAGATTAAATAAGACAGAGAATTTTTCCTGAGCATCAATCAGAACAAAACTTCGTCAAACTTACTAGGGATTCTCAGCTCAATAATCCACTCGAATCCGAACCAAATCCAAACGACGAAAAAACTGGTAAAACCAAAAGAAAGCAGTATTGATTTATTTCACTAACTGACCAAAATTAGATCTGCTACTAACGATACTCACCAGTCGAACGATCGGAGTGTCGACACGAATCCAGCTGATCAGTGACTGGAATGGATCGATCTACACAGTTCGGTGGAGAGAAAGACCACAACAAGTATATAATAGTCTGCAAAGAAACGTTCGATTCGAACTCACCTCTCGACACGGCCGACCGATTTCAAAACAGAAGATCACCACAGAAATTGATACCGAAAATAAAGTTCGACCTGGAATTTCGAGTTTCAGAACGATCGATTCATGAAATTGAACAAATAGAAGCTGGATCGGAACTCACCCTCTCGACACAGTCGATGTATCGTCGATGGAAGCTCCGGAAGCTAATAGAGCAAGGAACACTCGAATAGACGATCGCCGGAGAGATCCGCATCGCCAAGTCGCCGGAGAGAGTTCACCATCACGGCCGCCTCCTTCTCGAACGCCAGCGGGAGTAGGTCGGGACGAAGGAATTTGGGGCTGCTCCTCCTCCGAGGGAGAGAAAAGAACGAAAAAAAAATAACAGCAGCTAATGAATCACTCTTCACTACAATTATTAATATAACTCTCACATTTTGCAATTTAATCCTTCCACCAATGGTGCTTTTGTACTTACCCCTCCCCCTTTTCGTTATTTGCACAATCAATCAAAAATCAGTTAGAAAATTGTTTAAAATAAGTGGGGACCACTAAATTAGTTATAACAAACTTTTGAATTTAAAATTCATGCTCCCTATTTCCTTCCCTCCAAAATATTCATAAAATATCTTTTATAGGAAAAGGAAAGAAGTATTATTATTAAAATTTTAAATTCCACTAAAATAGGAAAAATAGAGTTACAGCGTAGCACCGTAAGGGAAGTGCAAGGCTTATGTCATGTCTCTTTAATAAAGAACTCACTATAGTGTATGGATAGAGATAACAGGCCGTCTCTTGAGGGTAAACTTGTAGACGCCCAAAATAATACACTGAATCAGGCTGGCATAGGGCCTTTAATGTGCAGCCAGAAGCACATGTAACTATATTATGTGAGTGGAAGAATTATAACTATGGTGCAATTGAAGGCTTAGTCCATTCTTGTATTACAGTATGTTGTTTGACCCATACAAGAATATTCAAGTCGTAAGTGACATCTATCCTAATGCATGATGGACAGTTACAGTGGAGAACACTCAAATCCATATATCGAGATATAGAGATTTGTAGGAGCTTTTCCTTGAACATGTAGAGAGAGCTTGCTCGCAATATATGCCTAGCATTATTTAGTCCTACATTGGAAAAGCATCATGAAGTGTACCTTAATATATACTTGGTATGTGTTGTTGAGATATGCATATGGGGTGGTGACCCTAAGGAGGAACCATGTGGGTGATTTTACTAGAAGGTAAGTATAAGACTCTTTGGTAAAGCAATAATGCTTTTTGCTCTTGGAATTAATTTTCATTGGAGCTAAGTCTAGGGGCTTAGAGACTCGGACTCGGACTCGGATCATGGGCTCATGAAGCGCAACGTGGCATTTTATTGGCGCACTTTACACTTAGCACGTCAGCATCGTCGCTAGGCACATAGAGCATTTAAATTATGCTCATTGTGCGAGCCTCTTGTGTAGCCATTCGTATGCCAGTTCGTGCTGACCGATCGTACGGCCAGATGGCATGCCAGTTGGCGTGTCCAAATGGCACGCCTGATCGTGTGGCCAGATGGCGTGCCAGTGGTGCGGCCAGATGGTGCAGCAGTTTACGTGCAATGCGTGTATTGCACAAGTGCGCACGGGCGCAGGTGGCACGATTGGCGCAGGTATGCAATTGACCCACGTTATGTGCCAATTGGCTCAAATTGTATCTGTGCACGATTTAAACGGTTACAGAACGTTCGAAGCAGTTTTTTCCCACGTCTCGAACATTTTGCTAGCTGGGCGGTTATAGTGCGGGCCTATATAAGCTTCTTTTCTCTCTCTCTCAGGGACTAAGTACTATTCAGAATAATTCCTTAAATTTTAGAGAGTTAAAGAGTGGAGAGAATCACTGCACCAGCGCCATTTAGCGCCAGAGTCACGCCCTCCGAGGAGTCAGAAGAGTAAAGTGTTTCGAAGTTCTCCGTTGACCTTGCTAGTTCTTGGAAGCTGTTCGTGTGGGGCAAATCAAGCTTTGAGTGTCGGTAATCATTCACCCCAGCAGGCTTTTGACTGTTTCTGTCCATCCACTTTTATCTTGCATTTGAGTAGTTACAGAACGTTCAGCAGTTTCTTCCCTGGATGGTTGCAGTGTGGGCCTATATAAGCTTCTTTTCTCTCTCTCTTTCAGGGACTAAGTACTATTCAGAATAATTTCTTACGAATTTCCAGAGAGTTAAAGATTGGAGAGAATCAGTGCACCAGTGCCATTTAGCGTCAGAGTCCGCGACATCCGAGGAGTCCGAAGAGCAGAGTGTTCCGAAGTTCTCCGTTGAACTTGCTGGTTCCTAGGAGCTGCTAGTATGGAGTGAATCAAGCTTTGAGCGTCAGTGATCATTCACCCCAACAGGCCTTTTACCATTTCTGTTCATCCACTTTTATCTCGTTCTAAACGAGAACGTTCCTAATCTAATCATAAAATATTAGTGGACAATCATCGCTACCACTACGAAACCGTTTGTACCTTCGATTTCGATTCTCAGAATCCTCCGGATCTCTATCATGCACCTTCCTCGAAGTGTTACATAATTTTTGTTTTTTCATCGAAAAATTATGCCCCGGGACTAACATATCTTAATACTTTAAAGTTTCTAAGAGTTTCAAATTGCTACCCTCCATATGTTACCATTTCAATTTTTTGTCCCAAAAATGAAACATGGCTTCTTTTACCTTTTTCACAAAACCAGGTTTAATGGTATAGACATTGTGTTATGGCTAGTTTTCTTTTACGTTATGCGAATAGACAAATAAATTCCTTATAGCAAAGAATGGAGCAAGGAGGTTTGGCCTCTTCTTGTTCTGTTGATTAGAAGGCAGCTATCATGCTTGTTTAGAATTCCTCCCCACTGGTTGCCTCACGTTTTCGTAACAAAAAAAAAGCGAAGTGAGGTCAAAGAAAAAGCATAAGCACTATTTTTTGGACCTATTTACTCCTGATCAGGGCGCCCCGCGAGGCCACAAACATGAATGATCGTGATGACCGTCCCCGAGGATATGGATGTTCGACATAATAAAGAGGCCATGGGTGGTGTTGTGGGTTTCGTTGGAGGAGGAAATAATGCAATAATCTTCGTTGGAGGCTGTCAAAGGAGGGAATGATGCAACAATCTTCTAGGAGGTTTGCAGAAAGAGGCTGGGGTTATACCTATACTGCGGCGCCGAGGGGCACCAGATGAGGGATTGCCCTTCGAGCCCTCGTTATGCAGCCCAGAGAGCACCGGCTAGGCCACCTGTGGCACCGCATCATGCATAGCACCACCAGCAGAATATATCCCATGAGGGCAGGGCTTCTACGATGGTGGTTGAGGAGACCAACACTGCAGGTAATGGGCTAGAAGGTTAGGTTATGTTTTTCTTCCTTCCCGTTCCTTTCCATATGTCAATTGCTTGATTGATCTCTTAGTACCTTTAGCTTGCATATGTGATTTTTATGCTAGATTAATAGTGAACTCCAATAGTGTCACGACCGCACCCTTTTTTTTTTCGGACACGAGACGTGTCCAAGCCAGCCTACGCCGCAGAGTTGGCGGTAGAACGCTGTCACGGCCATGAAGTTCAAAATAAATAAAAAATGCATTCACAAACTAATTTAACTTACAATATTCACAAATTTATATTTGCAGAAAATATAAATTCGTACAAATATTGGAATGACTACAACTCATCTATCTAGCTAGTCTCTAGGCTTTTCGTCTGCAAGTACACCCGTCACACCCCAAGCTAAGTGAATCCACGGCTAACCTGAAAAATATTGGTTTCCAGTCAGGAATGGAACGAGTACAATTCACTGAATGCAGTTTCAATAATTGAAAATGACTATATAACACAGGTTAGCCTTTAGACATATGATTTATAAAATAAATGAAGAAAGACAGAATAAAACTAAATACCAAGAACAAAATGAAATACAATAAAATACTTACCGACTGACCGACTGAAGTACCTTTGATATGTGACCGGTCTCGAGACAATTATGCGACACGGTCTACACTATCTAACGGTATAAAGTTACACGGTCTACACTGTATAAAGTTACACGTCTACACTGTATAATGTACACGATCACTGTATAAAGCAATAATGAATACGGTCTACACGTATAATGCAAGAATAAATCACGGTCTATACGGTATAATGCAAGAATAAATCACGGTCTACACGGTATAAGGTCAGATCACACATCGTTGGTACTTCACTTCCTCCGACACAAAGAATAAAATCAACATAAAGACTGAAATCACATCTCTATCGACTAAAAATGATGCATAGTAAAGATCAATATTGAAAACAAACAATAAACTGTACTCGCCTGTGGTCCTTTGCTGGTGAAACCGATAATCCAAACCACTCAGTATGCCACAATAGTCAAAACTCATACAAAAGTCTCCAGATGCTGAAATAGACATTACCAATGTTCTCAAAATAGTTAAATTAGCTAGGATTGTATGTCTTAAGTCCAATTTGGACACAAGGGCAAAACGATAATTTTGGGTCAAAACGGTATCCGCCGTTGGACCCGCTTTGCACCAAAAGCGTGCCAGAGTCAATGGTCTCTAAAGTTATCAAAATACATGTTTACGAATTTTGAATACGAACCCAATCGTATGTCCAGAGTTAGATTCTGGCGGCCCGTGCACAAAATCACCCGTTGAATCGGACCGTGGGGCCCGCAAAACGACGATCCGATCAACTGTCTCAGAATTGAACCAAACTTGGCATACTGGACCAGAAAAATGATACGGTCCTGTTGGGCAAGTTTGTCTCGATTGATGAACATGATAAAGTAATTGGAAAATTTGTACAGAGGTCGATACGGTGAATTTGACGGATACGCATCAAATTCGTCGCGCACACGCAACCAATTTGAATTCCGTCAAAGCCCACACGTCCACGAAACCATTACGCACCTTTTGATGCTTTCGGTTCACGACACGCCGCCCGGATTGGCGGGACGCACGTCATATCGAAGAGTTTTTATAATTTTCTAATATTTTGAAAACGGGTTTTAGGTCGATTTGAGACGCCGATTTCTCGACGCTCAGTCGATCAAATTGACTTCTGGAAAATGGGTTGCAGAACCCTATAGGTTTTCTAGAACTGTCTTTAAATATTTTTCTAAAAATCCTAATGGTTTGCTAATAGTCGGCCTTCCAAATAGGGTATCAGGACTGTTCTATGAATTGTTCAAGAACAGTTTTCGGCAAAGTTCGTGTCGATTTTTTGGACAACCTAATTCGTCTAAATAAAACCAACTGAAGGGATTGGAAGGCGTATATGTCGTCAACATACCTGAAGTGACCGATCGAACAATGATCGGTCGAGCGCTGAGAAAACGTGTTACGAAGTCGTCTCTTTGCCCTACCATTGCTGCTGTTACTGCGTTTGCTCTGTTTTGAATGCGCTGCTGTCGCGGCAGCTCCGGCTGGCCGTGGTGGCCCTTGGCGGCACACGCGGCATGTGAGGTTGCGCCCAGGTGTTAGGGTTAGCTCCCTTTGTTCTATCTCGATTACTCTATACATCTACATATATAGATGTCGTTCTCTTCTTGGCTGTGCGCGTACAGGTGGGTTTGCTCCCCCTATTGGGCTCAACTTTTCTTAAGTGGGCTTGGTCCACTGTAGCAGCTGCTATGGTCCACAGTGTGATTTCTTTTTTTTTTCTTTTTCTTCTTTAATATGTATATGTATATATATATTTATACATATATATCTATATATATATATATTTTTTTTTATACATATATCTATATATATACACACATATATACCTTTCTATTTATCTATATATAAACACATATAATATATTTGTATATACACATTTATATGTATATACTTATATACCCCAATATATACATACTTTATTTTATAATAAATAATGAGTATATATTTACAATTATTTAATAGGCATCTATATATTATATATATACTAATATAATATTCTCCATAAAATCTAAATAAGCCTTAATATTTTCTATTCCTAATGACTATATATATAATAATATTTATTTGCCAAAAATAGTATAACCAATAATAATAAAATAATATTATAATAATAACCTCAATAGTGTTGATAATAAAAACAATAATAATAATAATAACAATAACAAAATACAATATCCAATAATGGCATTACATCTACTTAAAATATGTCTACATGGAACCTTTGTGTACACTGGATGCCTACATGGGCTTGGGCTCAGTTCGGGTCCAGCCCGGGCTAAAATGGTATAACCGGTTTCCCTAAAACTCAATAATATAATTAATAAATAAATAAATCTTTGGTAAGGGTTGAGTCGCAACTTGGCCTAGTTTTCCTAGTCAGGACATCACTATAGCTCGGCCTTCCCTACCAGGGCTAATACACTAGTCAAAGCACACCCTTGCACTATCCGTGCCATGATTTCTAGTCACCCTGTACTCCAAAACTCCACCATGACCAAAATCACCTACCGTAATAATTAACTAAGTAATTATTTATAAAAAAATTCTAAAAATCCCCATTTAATTCAAATAAATAAATAAATAATATATATCAAACTTGGGAAGAGGGGTTACAAATAGAGACTGTAATAACATAATATTGTAGAGGCTATAACCATGCATGTTGTTTCTTTCTATTCTATAGAATTGCATGTTGTAAATTCTCGATAGGATTTTATTAGACTTTGATTGGGGGGTTGTCCTAGAGAAGAATACAACCAACTTAAATTTCGAGGACAAAATTTTTCTAAGGGGGGTAGGATTGTAACTACCACATTTCCCGAATAGGGATATTTTATCTTTTCCTATTTTGTACCAATTGTAAATTTTATTTTCTATTAATTGTAGTGATGGTATTTATTTTATTTTTCCATGATAGGTATTGTTTCATATAATTAAACATATGATATAGTTAGTTGCTAGTTATAGCTACTAGTTAGACTAGTTATTAGTTAACCTAAATAGACCCAAATAGACTTGTCATGACACTTGAACCCATATTTTAGGTTAGCCACAATGAGACTCATTTAAGTTATTTTGAGTCATGAATAAGGATTAGAACTAACTACCAACTTAGGCTAGAAGCTTCCATAGGTTAATCAAGCCTTCATGACAACTAAAGAAGGGCATTGTGGACATTTCCCATAGGTGTTTTAGGGCTCCATATGGCTGGTCATATGCCCTACAAAACTCCTATTTGAGTTCATTTAGTAGCCTCCACAAACTCTAATTTGCCTCCTCTTCATTTTCTCTCTATTTGAGAAGAAAAACAAAAATCCACCATTCTCAAATTAATTTCCAACCCATTCCTAGTGTCATCCCAAGGAGGCTAGAGATTGGAGGAAGCATTGAAAGGAATAGAGCTTGAAGGAGGTGTCCATTCTTGAAGGTTGTGTCACTTGTGTCCACTAGTGCTATTGTATTGGGAATCTATCTTCCAGTAGATAAAATCTAAATTTAACCCTTGTAATTGTTTTTAGTATAATTAGTCATTTAGGAACTACACATGCATTAGGGCTACCCATGGGGAGAAGCTTGAGCTTCATTTGACCCATTTGGAGACTTTTTACAATGAGTTTTTGTATCATTCTTGGAAAATTTGAAAATGGTACACCAAGTGTTTATCATTAGAGGACCTAGTTAGATTTGTTAGAGTGTTGTGAGGCTAGCTACGTGTCCATAATTGGATACGGTAGGATACTGAATCAATTTAGGAGTTTTTGGACTCCTACACATGTGGTGCACATGCTCTATTACACATGACACTTGACACTAGTCTATAGGCTCACTAAATATGTTATTATATATATTTTAGGCTTGCCTATGAATTTTGGTAGGATTCGGACAAGGTTTGATAAAGTATCTTAGGCGTATCGTAGACTTGTGCACCAAGTGTTTGGTACGTGTCTCCATAGAGATTTTTTTTTCCTATTTGAGTTGAGATTCTAGGTACGTGTCCTAAATAAGATACGCGGTGTGGTGTCATGGTATCTCAAGATACGCACGGGTAGATTTAGCAAACATGTGTCTTGTGTGTGTCTATATATATATATATATATATATATATATATATATATATATATATATATATATATATATATATATATATATATATAAGATGTCCCTGGAGATCAGCAACCGCCTCCCGCGGGTGCCCCCCTGCTCCGTGATCTCTGCCCTCCGGTAGGGTCTCTGGCCTCCGGCGCCCCTCCGGCCGGCATTCCCCTTCCCCGGAGCTCCCTCCCCTCCTCCCCACCACCTCCCTCCCTCCCCCTCACCCCTTCTCCCCCGGTAATCCCTCCCCCCTTCTTCTTCTATCCATGGCTCGGCCTCCGCCGGTCCCTTTGCGGGCGGCGCCCTGGCCGATGAATCTTTTGGCGCTTCTAGGGCTGCCGCCCACCCCCTTCCCCCATTTGCCTCCCCTTCTCTCACTTCCCCTCCCCCTTCCCATCGTCTCTCCGGCCTACTCTGTACCGGACTTCCCCTCACCCCGGGCCTGGCCTTATCCGGATTTACGATAGCCACCCCCTTATGCAGCCTCAGAGGGACGGGGGCTCTCTGCTCCAAGTGCCTTCCCCGCTGCCCTCGGGGTTCGTGTCTACTAACACCTCGAGGTCTGCGTCCGCTGATACCTCGGATCTCAACTTGTCTCGCTTCTCGAGCTCGACCACAATCGAATTTTCAAATTCCCCCTCTTCTTTTCGGGTCCACCTGCGCCTCTTCTTCTGGTTGGTTCGGAGCCATCTGGCTAGTGCGCTTCCCTGTCACAGGTTGGGGGCACCATCTATCCTGCTGATGTCACTGGGCCCATGCACCCTGTGGGTGGCACTCCCTCCTTACTGCTGGAGGCGCCAGCTCATGCGCCCAGCCACTTACTTCTATTATCGCCCTTGGCCACGTGTTCCATGCGGGTAGTGCGACCCTGTCCTCTTCTGTGGTCCCCTTATCGAGGTCTCTGTGTGGCGCCATAAGGCCTGCGTCTTTTGCGCTTACCTGTACGCCTAGCCTCTGTCCAGCCATCACCCCTCCTCCAGCTGCGCCTTCCGTCCAGGCAGGATTTTTCAGATAACCTATTGGCGCTCATACCTTATGAGCTTGACGTTCCCCAGTCGGGTGCACTCCTTGGAGGCCTCCCTCCAGTTGAGGCTCTGCGGCCCTCCTTTGTGCCATCTGATCTGGACCCTAATCTGGCGCTGCTCGGTCTGGCTTCTTCTCCCGAGCCCCCCGCCGAGCCCTATTGCCTCGCGTCGTTCCCTGTCGATATTTCGTCGGTTGTGGCGCCCACCACATCCTTCGATCTTTCCTCTCGGTCACTCTGACCAGGGCACCCTCCACCTCCGGCCTCTTCCAGTCGTTCTTTTAGTATTACCGCCTCCCCGTGGTGCCCCCCCCAGTGTGCACACTTATGGTACAGCAGCCATTGGTTCCTCCGCGTCAGGAGGTTTGAACACCTCAGCGGTTTCCTATGCTGACAAAGTTCGTCCTGACCGGGCAGCTAAAAAAATCCTCTATCATCTTGGACGTGGAACTACCAGATGTTGTCTACCCCTTTCGACCGACAGTCAGGCTATCTCGGTGTCGTTCTCCACCGCTAACCTGGCCACCCTATACGAGAGATTCTCCTCCACATTTTCTTGAAGTTTCCACGGGCTGTCCGAAACTTGCCAAGGTATAAGAAGCAGCCGCCTCTTGGAGTCTCACATCTGATTACAGGGTCGCACCTCTGGACCCTAAACACATACTTTTGCACCTTTCTTCAGCAATAGATCATAAGTTTGTTCTAACTCGGGGATCGGGCAGGATCGATTCTAAAGTCATGACTATCGCCAAATGGTCGCAGGATCTTAATTCGCAGGAAGACTTGCCAATAGTTTCTGTATGGGTTACCCTACCCAACCCCCGCTCATCTGTTTTATCTGCAGCTTTAAAATGGATTGTCAACTCTTTTACGTGGCGATGGCAAGGAAACTCGCAACCTGACTAAAGGTAATTACGCTAAAGTCTGCATGGAGCTTGACATCTCGAAGAACCTCCCAAAACTATCCAAATCGAGCTTAGAAAGAAGACTCACATCCAACATATTATTTATGACAATAACATCATCTACTGCAATCACTATCGTAAGAGGACACCTTATCAAGCACTGTAATAGAGCACATCCAGAATTGAAAAAGAAAGCCGACCCCAAGACTGCCCCTAAATAAGTGTTAGAACAAGACCAGAGATCTCCGCTTCCCCCTTTTCCTAATTCCCGCATATGGTTTGATACTAGTGTGGAACCTTCTCCAGGCCAGAAGCAAATTCTAAAGAACATCTCCTCGAAACGTGACACCTCCCCACTAAAACCACCTCCCTAAATCTTACAACAAATTCGACATATTAGCCATAGATGAGATTATTATCCCCCAAGATAATCAAGATAGCCAGCTCTAAAGAGAGAGAAATGGAACTTAGTAACTCCCTTAGAAGAGACGGCACAGCTGGGTACGACCTACCGCGTCGAGGGTGACAATAAAGAAAGTGAGACATAAAGGGCAGCAGAGAGTAACGTGTCAGAGACCACACATCCTTCCGACCAGGAAACTCTAAACAACCCTCACAAGGAGACCATCATTCGTGCAGAACAGTTGGCCAACATAGGTCCGAAACTAGTAGCCAGGATGAAATGCTTTGGATGTCGGTTTTGCAGACCGGTATAACTACTTCGGGGCCTTAGCAGAAATAGAAGGGGAGATCTATCTGCACCCCGAAATTGATCCTATAGACACAGACAGCTAGCCTAAGGAGTCTAAAAAGGCAGACATCAGCCACAAAAAGCCAGCAATAGAAGCGCTTCGGTCATGATCACCAGATCGCGAAAAAAACACCCACTCTCCCTCCCCAGTATCCTCGATGAATAACATCCTTTCTTGGAACGCTCGGGGCATTGCTAATAAACCTACCTTGAGAAGATTAAAAGGTCTCAAAAAAATCTACAAAATAGATATCCTTGTGATTATCGAACCCAAAATCCCTTCCAACTCAAGTCCATCCAGCTATAGTTAGGCTTTCCCGCTGCCATCGCTGGCAGCCATGACATCTGGATCTTACACACTGCTGACGTGAAGCTTGAGATCATCCTCGAGTCGAATCAAACGCTCTCGTGCTGGTTGGATCACCCTAGACATCAGTCTCGATCCCTTATGTCGTTGTTCATGGTAGCTGTGAGATCGTCGAACATAAACAACTTTGGAGCTCGTTGTTAGATATCTACACTCAACACCCTAATACCCTGGCTCTGTATCAGAGACTTCAACACCGTCACTTGCAGAGAGGAGAAGACCAGAGGTCACCCGCCCCGACATCAGCTATGTTCGACTTTGACAACTTCATATTCAATGCTCACCTGTCTCCGCTCCAGTTCTCTGACAATAAATTTACATGGTGTAACATGCAGGAGGGAGCTTGGAGGCAATACTCTCGCCTTGACCGTGCTCTCATCAATTCGTAGTGGGCTGATCTTGCGATCAACTCCAGACTCTCGCATCTCAAAGCCACTAAATCGTATCACTCTGCTTCTCCTCGAGATCAGCAGAAAGACTTCCCAGTCTTAGAAGAATTTTTGCTTTCTTGACCTGTGGTGTCATCACCATCAGTTCAGGGACGTAGTCACGGCTGCCTGGAAGGCAGATGACCTAGACCCCCTTTACCGGGTGCTGCCAAACTTAAAGCTACCAAAAAACGTTCTCTCCACCTAGAGTAAAGAAGCCTACGACGACATCTTTCAGGCAGTGCACATCGCTGAAGATGACGTTGCTCGCGCTAAATTTGTTCGCTCATGATAGATCTTCGATGACCTGTGCCTCTCTTAACCTCACCAGAGCGCTCCTTAAGTTTTGCCTCAAAATCGAAGAGGAATTTTGGAAACAGAAAGCCAGGTTGACTTGGGACATTGAGGGCGACAAGAATACGAGTTACTTTCACTCTTGCGTTAAGCGCTGCAGACAACAACTCAACCTCCACCAGATCACAAATGAGAATGGTCGCATCCTTCAGGATCGTGGTGACATCCAAGTGGCTGCAGCGGAGTTCTACAAAAAGTTGTTCACCAAAGAAAACATCTCAAAAAGATGAAGACTTTCTCACGGCGATCCCCGTCTTATTGATGATAGAGATAACATCCAACTACTTACTCAACCCACGAAGAAGAGCGAGGTCAAAGATGCAGTGTGGGCGCTTGTAACGCCCCAGAGCCAGAATATTGGAGAGCGGGGGCATACATAGCCAGCTACGTATATTGAAATAGAATCCATCTCACTATATGGTCACGGCTGTCTAGGTATATGAGGGTTTAACTACAAGCCATCAGTCTCTTATGGTCATGAACAAGCCTATTGTCTCAATCTCAAGCAAGTAATAACAGTTATAAGATATCAGAGCAAAAATATACAATAGTAAGGCGTCCCATACATACATATTTGGTGATCATGAAGCTAGTCATTACAAAATGTGAAAACTAGCAAGAGTTTCAGTCATACATGATCAACCCTAGGATTTGCCAATCATGTTACAGCCCTTAGGCAGACAGTAAGTAAAGTGCAATCGAGCTAATGCGTGCTCGTCGGCTAAATGCCTCAAGGGAACATTTTTACAATAGAGTTGGAGAGCCAAAATAAATCCACTCGTGCCAGGATTCCTTCTAGTGGTCACCATTGGCTGGAAGGTCGGTAGATCTCTGGAGATGCTCGAAATCTGGCCATGCAAAATTAGCTGGGTTAGATCCCAGAAAGAGCAAGTGCCACAAAGAGGCTTCACTTAAGAACTAAAACCAGCAATTAGCACAAGAGTATAAATAAATAGTAAGAACTGGAAAATATGGAAAAAATCAGGATGATATACGACGAGATAACCATGGAACGATTCAGATAACCAGGTTACAACCCGTAAACCAAACAAGGACCGGGGTTGTAACCTTCATCTGAGTGGAACTTGGTTTCCCACCATTTATCGGCAAGATAAATATAAAAAATTAGGTCATGTAACATCTTGTACAGGATCAAGACAAGACTAGACTGATTATACCTCATCCAAGAATACGGCCAAGCAATAAGTACGGCTTGATACTTTAACTAACTAGGGTTATCACAGGCTAGTTACTAGCAAGATGCAGCAAGATTATTCCATAGCCACAAGCCCTGCAGATCATCCAGGCTATCCAGACGCAATTAGGGGTCGAGTTCAGGTGGGTACATCGTCTAAGAAATTCATGTACCCTTAAGTAGCTTGAAAGGTGCACATGATGTGTGCTGGAAATGTGCCCTACTCGACGGTAGGCTACAGATCCCAGATGGGGCACCAGATAACGGGATTGCCTGTAGCTGGGAAAATCTCTTCATGACTACTGGATTATTTAATTATTAGCCTTAGTCAATTTTAGTAGGTACCCTGACCGTGGTACTAAGGGGCCCTTCCCTAGACATGATGCAAGACAAGACTGGTTCATATGTTCAAGCACAATCGTCCACGGTGTCCAGGTCATTCCTACTTGTCATGTCATGTTAGCCGTCGCAACAGCCTATCAAAGTATATCATGTCAGGTTACTTGTCAAGAGTGCGCCACGGCGGGCCACTATCATGTCATATTACTTGTCAAGAGTGCACCATTAGGGTCACTATCGTATTCATAGTACATATGCAAGATAACATAGTACAAGCATTTATCAAGAGGCCAAAGTTACATAGAGGGTCACAAGACATGAGCATAATAAAATAAATAAAATAGAAATGGGGCAAGACTGGGGGAGGAGTCATGCGACTCAGGAAAATGAGTTCATGCGACCAGGGGTAATTGGGCTCATGCGGCCAAGAATCAGCAGGCTCATGCGACTCGGGTTCATGCGGTCGGGGTTTAAAGGCGTATGCGGCTCGGGGAGACTGGGTTCATGCGGCCAGGAGATCGGGTCTTATGCGGCTCGGGATCAGAAGTCCATGCAGCGTAGGAAGAATTCCATGCGGCTAGGAACCAATCAGAGCTCATGCAGCAGGAACCCAAACAATGTATGCGGCTGGAAAGGGCTGAGTCTTATGCGGCTCAGAGAAAGTTAACTCATGCGGCTGAGAAGTAGGGGGTCTATGCGGCTCGGAGGGAAGTGTGTGTCCCAATGCGGCTAGGATTAAGAGTTCATACGGCTCAGGAAAAGTTTCATACGACGGCTAAGGCCATGCGGCAGGGAAAAACTTGCCAAATAAATTTCCATGCGGTCAAGCACTGTTCTCTTCTTCAATTTCGAGGAGAAGAACCATGAAGGCCATGCTTCCAAGCTCCATAAATCCTTCATCCGAGGTCAGAATCTGAACTTTATAGGTCAAACTGGGGTAGAATGAAATTCTCTACAACATGGAACCATCAAAATTGGAAATAAGAAGGTTAAATAGATGAAATAAACTTAGATCTACATGAATTTAGCCATGGAAATTAAAAATGCTAAGTACTAAAGTGTCTCAGGATGTTGTAAGGAAGAGAATGGAACAACAAAAGTTGAGTTCCTCTATGAAGCAAGATGTACTTGCCTAAGCTCTCCTGTCTCTCAGGTAGGTGAAGAGTAAATGGTGAGGAAGAAGAAGAGTAAATCAGAAGTAATGAGGAGAGAGAAAAGGGGATGGGTTAATAAATGGTGATGTGGTAGGTAGGGGTTTTTCCTTTGGTTCATGATGAACTCAAAAGCAAACGAAGCCAAGCCGAACCAAACCAAGATAAACAAGCAATGAAATGCCCAAATATACCATGCAATGAAACATGCAATACGAGTCAAGATACGACGTATTCTAAAATACGTAATACGAACTATGGTCATTACAACTCTACCCACCTTAAAAGAATTCCTCGTAATTTAATTAAGGGTTAGAGAGGCAAGGACGAGCCCACTAATCACAGACAAGCTATACTAAGCAGTCTACCATGCAATCATTCATTCAAGCAAGGAATCGAGAGCATACGGCATAAGAAGACATTATACCTTACGAGTCTAACAGGTCGGGATATCGCGATCGGATATCCTCACGCTCCCATATTGACTCATCCAAAGAGTGATGACCCCAAGCAACACGGACTAAGCTGATAGTCTTGTTCTTGAGGACCTTCTCTCTTCGGTCCAATATGGATACGGTCTCTCCTCATATGAAAGGTTGGTACCAACAACCAATTTCGAATGATCAAGGACATGACTCGGATCCGGGATATACCGTCATAGTTGGGATACATGGAAGACATCATGCACCTCACGACGGCGGAAGAGCGAGACGATAGGATACATCTCCTACTCGCTCCAAGATCGAACGACCCTATATACCTAGGACTAAGCTTTCCACGTACGTCGAAACGAATGACGCCACGGTTATGCGAGATCCTAAGGAATACATGGTCGTCGATAGAAAATTCAAGGGGTCGCCGATGAGAATTGGCCCAATGGCGCTGGCGACCTTGTGCAACGCGAAGATGATCTCTGACTCTTCTGACCACTTCAACGTCTGAGTAATCATTTCGGACCGAGCATCTATCTCTCTCCAATATCGTCCCATGCTAGTGGGGATCTGCACTTCCTACCATACAGTGCCTCGAACGGTGCCATCTGGATACTGGCTTGGAAACTGTTGTCGTACGAGAACTCCACCAGGTGCAGATGATCTTCCACGAACTACCGAAGTCGAGTGTACAAGATCTCAACATATTTCAAGGTTCGGATGGTACGCTGACTGACCATCTGTCTGCGGATGATAAGCTGAGCTGAACTGGAGGTGAGTTTCCAAACTCTCCTGCAGACTACGCCAAAAGTGCGACATAAATCTTGAATCTCTATCCGAGGTGATACTGACTGGTACACCATACAATTGACTATCTGCCTAAGATACATCTCTGCCAGCTGAGCTGTCGACTGACCAACTCTGAACGGGAGAAAGTCCACCTTCGTGAGCCTGTCTATAATAACCCAAATAGCATCTCTACCGGCCGGGGACCTAGGTAATCCAGTCACAAAATCCATGGTTATATGCTCCACTTCCATTCTAATTGGCAAGGCTGAAAAAGTCCAGCTGGCCTCTGATGTTCAGCCTTAACTTGTTGGCAAACCAAACACGAGAGACAAATCGGGACTATGTCCCTCTTCATGCCATTCCACCAAAAGTGCTGACGGATATCACGGTACATCTTCGTACGCCCGGACGAATAGAATACTGAGAACTGTGAGCTCCTGCCATGATCTCCTGTCTGATATCTCCACTGGATACACAAAGATGCCTCTCATGTCTAAGTGTACCATTCTCATGGATAACTCTGGTCGCCGTCCTGCCTCACACTCACTCTGAGTCGCTGAAACTTGGAAATCTGTCGACTGAGCTAACCTGATCCTCTCAACTATACTGGACTGAACTTGCATGCTGGCCATCAACTCCATATGGTAGGAAGGACAACTTCAATACCCATCTTTAAAGATCTGTCAAAACTCTGACTGGTCGTTAGGAAATAA
>JANAVB010040818.1:1761874-1779773 GCA_029216955.1 Iris pallida | reverse complement strand
AATAATAATTTATTTGCCAAAAATAGTATAACCAATAATAATAAAATAATATTATATAATAATAACCTCAATAGTGTTGATAATAAAAACAATAATATAATATAACAATAACAAAATACAATATCCAATAATGGCATTACATCTACTTAAAATATGTCTACATGGAACCTTTGTGTACACTGGATGCCTACATGGGCTTGGGCTCAGTTCGGGTCCAGCCCGGGCTAAAATGGTATAACCGGTTTCCCTAAAACTCAATAAATAATTAATAATAAATAAATCTTTGGTAAGGGTTGAGTCGCAACTTGGCCTAGTTTTCCTAGTCAGGACATCACTATAGCGGCCTTCCCTACCAGGGCTAATACACTAGTCAAAGCACACCCTTCACTATCCGTGCCACGATTTCTAGTCACCCTGTACTCCAAAACTCCACCATGACCAAAATCACCTACCGTAATAATTAACTAAGTAATTATTTATAAAAAAATTCTAAAAATCCCCATTTAATTCAAATAAATAAAAATATATTATCAAACTTGGGAAGAGGGGTTACAAATAGAGACTGTAATAACATAATATTGTAGAGGCTATAACCATGCATGTTGTTTCTTTCTATTCTATAGAATTGCATGTTGTAAATTCTCGATAGGATTTTATTAGACTTTGATTGTTGGGGGTTGTCCTAGAGAAGAATACAACCAACTTAAATTTCGAGGACAAAATTTTTCTAAGGGGGGTAGGATTGTAACTACCACATTTCCCGAATAGGGATATTTTTATCTTTTCCTATTTTGTACCAATTGTAAATTTTATTTTCTATTAATTGTAGTGATGGTATTTATTTTATTTTTCCATGATAGGTATTGTTTCATATAATTAAACATATGATATAGTTAGTTGCTAGTTATAGCTACTAGTTAGACTAGTTATTAGTTAACCTAAAGACCCAAATAGACTTGTCATGACACTTGAACCCATATTTTAGGTTAGCCACAATGAGACTCATTTAAGTTATTTTGAGTCATGAATAAGGATTAGAACTAACTACCAACTTAGGCTAGAAGCTTCCATAGGTTAATCAAGCCTTCATGACAACTAAAGAAGGGCATTGTGGACATTTCCCATAGGTGTTTTAGGGCTCCATATGGCTGGTCATATGCCCTACAAAACTCCTATTTGAGTTCATTTAGTAGCCTCCACAAACTCTAATTTGCCTCCTCTTCATTTTCTCTCTATTTGAGAAGAAAAACAAAAATCCACCATTCTCAAATTAATTTCCAACCCATTCCTAGTGTCATCCCAAGGAGGCTAGAGATTGGAGGAAGCATTGAAAGGAATAGAGCTTGAAGGAGGTGTCCATTCTTGAAGGTTGTGTCACTTGTGTCCACTAGTGCTATTGTATTGGGAATCTATCTTCCAGTAGATAAAATCTAAATTTAACCCTTGTAATTGTTTTTAGTATAATTAGTCATTTAGGAACTACACATGCATTAGGGCTACCCATGGGGAGAAGCTTGAGCTTCATTTGACCCATTTGGAGACTTTTTACAATGAGTTTTTGTATCATTCTTGGAAAATTTGAAAATGGTACACCAAGTGTTTATCATTAGAGGACCTAGTTAGATTTGTTAGAGTGTTGTGAGGCTAGCTACGTGTCCATAATTGGATACGGTAGGATACTGAATCAATTTAGGAGTTTTTGGACTCCTACACATGTGGTGCACATGCTCTATTACACATGACACTTGACACTAGTCTATAGGCTCACTAAATATGTTTATATATATATTTAGGCTTGCCTATGAATTTTGGTAGGATTCGGACAAGGTTTGATAAAGTATCTTAGGCGTATCGTAGACTTGTGCACCAAGTGTTTGGTACGTGTCTCCATAGAGATTTTTTTTGTCCTATTTGAGTTGAGATTCTAGGTACGTGTCCTAAATAAGATACGCGGTGTGGTGTCATGGTATCTCAAGATACGCACGGGTAGATTTAGCAAACATGTGTCTTGTGTGTGTCTATATATATATATATATATATATATATATTATATATATATATATATATATATATATATATATAAGATGTCCCTGGAGATCAGCAACCGCCTCCCGGGGTGCCCCCCTGCTCCGTGATCTCTGCCCTCCGGCAGGGTCTCTGGCCTCCGGCGCCCCTCCGGCCGGCATTCCCCTTCCCCGGAGCTCCCTCCCCTCCTCCCCACCACTCTCCTCCCTCCCCCTCACCCCTTCTCCCCCGGGATCCCTCCCCCCTTCTTCTTCTATCCACATGGCTCGGCCTCCGCCGGTCCCTTGCGGGCGGCGCCCTGGCCGACGAATCTTTTGGCGCTTCTAGGGCTGCCGCCCACCCCCTTCCCCCATTTGCCTCCCCTTCTCTCACTTCCCCTCCCCCTTCCCATCGTCTCCGGCCTACTCTGTACCGGACTTCCCCTCACCCCGGGCCTGGCCTTATCCGGATTTACGATAGCCACCCCCTTATGCAGCCTCAGAGGGACGGGGGCTCTCTGCTCCAAGTGCCTTCCCCGCTGCCCTCGGGGTTCGTGTCTACTAACACCTCGAGGTCTGCGTCCGCTGATGCCTCGGATCAACTTGTCTCGCTTCTCGAGCCGACCACAATCGAATTTTCAAATTCCCCTCTTCTTTTCGGGTCCACCTGCGCCTCTTCTTCTGGTTGGTCGGAGCCATCTGGCTAGTGCGCTTCCCTGTCACAGGTTGGGGGCACCATCTATCCTGCTGATGTCACTGGGCCCATGACCCTGTGGGTGGCACTCCCTCCTTACTGCTGGAGGCGCCAGCTCATGCGCCCAGCCACTTACTTCTATTATCGCCCTTGGCCACGTGTTCCATGCGGGTAGTGCGACCCTGTCCTCTTCTGGTCCCCTTATCGAGGTCTCTGTGTGGCGCCATAAGGCCCGTCTTTTGCGCTTACCTGTGCCTAGCCTCTGCCCAGCCATCACCCCTCCTCCAGCTGCGCCTTCCGTCCAGGCAGGATTTTCAGATAACCTATTGGCGCTCATACCTTATGAGCTTGACGTTCCCCAGTCGGGTGCACTCCTTGGAGGCCTCCCTCCAGTTGAGGCTCTGCGGCCCTCCTTTGTGCCATCTGATCTGGACCCTAATCTGGCGCTGCTCGGTCTGGCTTCTTCTCCCGAGCCCCCCGCCGAGCCCTATTGCCTCGCGTCGTTCCCTGTCGATATTTCGTCGGTGTGGCGCCCACCACATCCTTCGATCTTTCCTCTCGGTCACTCTGACCAGGGCACCCTCCATCTCCGGCCTCTCCAGTCTCGTTCTTTTAGTTTTTACCGCCTCCCCGTGGTGCCCCCTCCCAGTGTGCGCACTTATGGTACAGCAGCCATTGGTTCCTCCTGCGTCAGGAGGATTGAACACAGCGGTTTCCTATGCTGACAAAGTTCGTCCTGACCGGGCAGCTAAAAAAATCCTCTATCATCTTGGACGTGGAACTACCAGATGTTGTCTACCCCTTTCGACCGACAGTCAGGCTATCTCGGTGTCGTTCTCCACCGCTAACCTGGCCACCCTATACGAGAGATTCTCCTCCACATTTTCTTGAAGTTCTCACGGGCTGTCCGAAACTTGCCAAGGTATAAGAAGCAGCCGCCTCTTGGAGTCTCACATCTGATTACCGGGTCGCACCTCTGGACCCTAAACACATACTTTTGCACCTTTCTTCAGCAACAGATCATAAGTTTGTTCTAACTCGGGGATCGGGCAGGATCGATTCTAAAGTCATGACTATCGCCAAATGGTCGCAGGATCTTAATTCGCAGGAAGACTGCCAATAGTTTCTGTATGGGTTACCCTACCCAACCCCCGCTCATCTGTTTTATCTCGCAGCTTTAAAAGGATTGTCAACTCTTTTACGTGGCGATGGCAGGAAACTCGCAACCTGACTAAAGGTAATTACGCTAAAGTCTGCATGGAGCTTGACATCTCGAAGAACCTCCCAAAACTATCCAAATCGAGCTTAGAAAGAAGACTCACATCCAACATATTATTTATGACAATAACATCATCTACTGCAATCACTATCGTAAGAGAGGACACCTTATCAAGCACTGTAATAGAGCACATCCAGAATTGAAAAAGAAAGTCGACCCCAAGACTGCCCCAAAATAAGTGTTAGAACAAGACCAGAGATCTCCGCTTCCCCCTTTTCCTAATTCCCCATATGGTTTGATACTAGTGTGGAACCTTCTCCAGGCCAGAAGCAAATTCTAAAGAACATCTCCTCGAAACGTGACACCTCCCCACTAAAACCACCTCCCTAAATCTTACAACAAATTCGACATATTAGCCATAGATGAGATTATTATCCCCCAAGATAATCAGATAGCCAGCTCTAAAGAGAGAGAAATGGAACTTAGTAACTCTCCCTTAGAAGAGACGGCACAGCTGGGTACGACCTACCGCGTCGAGGGTGACAATAAAGAAAGTGAGACATAAAGGGCAGCAGAGAGTAACGTGTCAGAGACCACACATCCTTCCGACCAGGAAACTCTAAACAACCCTCACAAGGAGACCATCATTCGTGCAGAACAGTTGGCCAACATAGGTCCGAAACTAGTAGCCAGGATGAAATATGCTTTGGATGTCGGTTTTGCAGACCGGTATAACTACTTCGGGGCCTTAGCAGAAATAGAAGGGGAGATCTATCTGCACCCCGAAATTGATCCTATAGACACAGACAGCTAGCTAAGGAGTCTAAAAAGGCAGACATCAGCCACAAAAAGCCAGCAATAGAAGCGCTTCGGTCATGATCACCAGATCTACCGCGAAAAACACCCACTCTCCCTCCCCAGTATCCTCGATGAATAACATCCTTTCTTGGAACGCTCGGGGCATTGCTAATAAACCTACCTTGAGAAGATTAAAAGGTCTCAAAAAAATCTACAAAATAGATATCCTTGTGATTATCGAACCCAAAATCCCTTCCAACTCAAGTCCATCCAGCTATAGTTAGGCTTTCCCGCTGCCATCGCTGGCAGCCATGACATCTGGATCTTACACACTGCTGACGTGAAGCTTGAGATCATCCTCGAGTCGAATCAAACGCTCTCGTGCTGGTTGGATCACCCTAGACATCAGTCGATCCCTTATGTCGTTGTTCATGGTAGCTGTGAGATCGTCGAACATAAACAACTTTGGAGCTCGTTGTTAGATATCTACACTCAACACCCTAATACCCTGGCTCTGTATCAGAGACTTCAACACCGTCACTTGCAGAGAGGAGAAGACCAGAGGTCACCCGCCCCCGACATCAGCTATGTTCGACTTTGACAACTTCATATTCAATGCTCACCTGTCTCCGCTCCAGTTCTCTGACAATAAATTTACATGGTGTAACATGCAGGAGGGAGCTTGGAGGCAATACTCTCGCCTTGACCGTGCTCTCATCAATTCGTAGTGGGCTGATCTTGCGATCAACTCCAGACTCTCGCATCTCAAAGCCACTAAATCGTATCACTCTCTGCTTCTCCTCGAGATCAGCAGAAAGACTTCCCAGTCTTAGAAGAATTTTTGCTTTCTTGACCTGTGGTGTCATCACCATCAGTTCAGGGACGTAGTCACGGCTGCCTGGAAGGCAGATGACCTAGACCCCCTTTACCGGGTGCTGCCAAACTTAAAGCTACCAAAAACGTTCTCTCCACCTAGAGTAAAGAAGCCTACGACGACATCTTTCAGGCAGTGCACATCGCTGAAGATGACGTTGCTCGCGCTAAAATTTTGTTCGCTCATGATAGATCTTCGATGACCTGTGCCTCTCTTAACCTCACCAGAGCGCTCCTTAAGTTTTGCCTCAAAATCGAAGAGGAATTTTGGAAACAGAAAGCCAGGTTGACTTGGGACATTGAGGGCGACAAGAATACGAGTTACTTTCACTCTTGCGTTAAGCGCTGCAGACAACAACTCAACCTCCACCAGATCACAAATGAGAATGGTCGCATCCTTCAGGATCGTGGTGACATCCAAGTGGCTGCAGCGGAGTTCTACAAAAAGTTGTTCACCAAAGAAAACATCTCAAAAAGATGAAGACTTTCTCACGGCGATCCCCGTCTTATTGATGATAGAGATAACATCCAACTACTTACTCAACCCACGAAGAGCGAGGTCAAAGATGCAGTGTGGGCGCTTGTAACGCCCAGAGCCAGAATATTGGAGAGCGGGGGCATACATAGCCAGCTACGTATATTGAAATAGAATCCATCTCACTATATGGTCACGGCTGTCTAGGTATATGAGGGTTTAACTACAAGCCATCAGTCTCTTATGGTCATGAACAAGCCTATTGTCTCAATCTCAAGCAAGTAATAACAGTTAAAGATATCAGAGCACCAATATACAATAGTAAGGCGTCCCATACATTACATATTTGGATGATCATGAAGCTAGTCATTACAAAATGTGAAAACTAGCAAGAGTTTCAGTCATACATGATCAACCCTAGGATTTGCCAATCATGTTACAGCCCTTAGGCAGACAGTAAGTAAAGTGCAATCGAGCTAATGCGTGCTCGTCGGCTAAATGCCTCAAGGGAACATTTTTACAATAGAGTTGGAGAGCCAAAATAAATCCACTCGTTGCCAGGATTCCTTCTAGTGGTCACCATTTGGCTGGAAGGTCGGTAGATCCTCTGGAGATGCTCGAAATCTGGCCATGCAAAATTAGCTGGGTTAGATCCCAGAAAGAGCAAGTGCCACAAAGGAGGCTTCACTTAAGAACTAAAACCAGCAATTAGCACAAGAGTATAAATAAATAGTAAGAACTGAAAATGGAAAAAATCAGGATGATATACGACGAGATAACCATGGAACGATTCAGATAACCAGGTTACAACCCGTAAACCAAACAAGGACCGGGGTTGTAACCCTTCATCTGAGTGGAACTTGGTTTCCCACCATTTATCGGCAAGATAAATATAAAAATTAGGTCATGTAACAATCTTGTACAGGATCAAGACAAGACTAGACTGATTATACCTCATCCAAGAATACGGCCAAGCAATAAGTACGGCTTGATACTTTAACTAACTAGGGTTATCACAGGCCTAGTTACTAGCAAGATGCAGCAGATTATTCCATAGCCACAAGCCCTGCAGATCATCCAGGCTATCCAGACGCAATTAGGGGAGTTCAGGTGGGTACATCGTCTAAGAAATTCATGTACCCTTAAGTAGCTTGAAAGGTGCACCACATGACTGTGTGCTGGAAATGTGCCCTACTCGACGGAGGCTACAGATCCCAGATGGGGCACCCAGATAACGGGATTGCCTGTAGCTGGGAAAATCTCTTCATGACTACTGGATTATTCTAATTATTAGCCTTAGTCAATTTTAGTAGGTACCCCTGACCGTGGTACTAAGGGGCCCTTCCCTAGACATGATGCAAGACAAGACTGGTTCATGTTCAAGCACAATCGTCCACGGTGTCCAGGTCATTCTACTTGTCATGTCATGTTAGCCGTCGCAACAGCCTATCAAAGTATATCATGTCAGGTTTACTTGTCAAGAGTGCGCCACGGCGGGCCACTATCATGTCATATTACTTGTCAAGAGTGCACCATACGGGTCACTATCGTATTCATAGTACATATGCAAGATAACATAGTACAAGCATTCTATCAAGAGGCCAAAGTTACATAGAGGGTCACAAGACATGAGCATAATAAAAAATAAAATAGAAATGGGGCAAGACTGGGGGAGGAGTCATGCGACTCAGGAAAATGAGTTCATGCGACCAGGGGTAATTGGCTCATGCGGCCAAGAATCAGCAGGCTCATGCGACTCGGGTTCATGCGGTCGGGGTTTAAAGGCGTATGCGGCTCGGGGAGACTGGGTTCATGCGGCCAGGAGATCGGGTCTTATGCGGCTCGGGATCAGAAGTCCATGCAGCCGTAGGAAGAATCCATGCGGCTAGGAACCAATCAGAGCTCATGCAGCCAGGAACCCAAACAATGTTATGCGGCTGGAAAGGGCTGAGTCTTATGCGGCTCAGAGAAAGTTAACTCATGCGGCTGAGAAGTAGGGGGTCTTATGCGGCTCGGAGGGAAGTGTGTCCCATGCGGCTAGGATTAAGAGTTCATACGGCTCAGGAAAGTTTCATACGACCGGCTAAGGCCATGCGGCCAGGGAAAAACTTGCCAAATAAATTTCCATGCGGTCAAGCACTGTTCTTCTTCTTCAATTTCCGAGAAGAAGAACCATGAAGGCCATGCTTCCAAGCTCCATAAATCCTTCATCCGAGGTCAGAATCTGAACTTTATAGGTCAAACTGGGGTAGAATGAAATTCTCTACAACATGGAACCATCAAAATTGGAAATAAGAAGGTTAAATAGATGAAATAAACTTAGATCTACATGAATTTAGCCATGGAAATTAAAAATGCTAAGTACTAAAGTGTCTCAGGATGTTGTAAGGAAGAGAATGGAACAACAAAAGTTGAGTTCCTCTATGAAGCAAGATGTACTTGCCTAAGCTCTCCCTGTCTCTCAGGTAGGTGAAGAGTAAATGGTGAGGAAGAAGAAGAGTAAATCAGAAGTAATGAGGAGAGAGAAAAGGGGATGGGTTAATAAATGGTGATGGCAGTAGGTAGGGGTTTTTCCTTTGGTTCATGATGAACTCAAAAGCAACGAAGCCAAGCCGAACCAAACCAAGATAAACCAAGCAATGAAATGCCCAAATATACCATGCAATGAAACATGCAATACGAGTCAAGATACGTATACGTATCTAAATACGTAATACGAACTATGGTCATTACAACTCTACCCACCTTAAAAGAATTCCGTCCTCGTAATTTAATTAAGAGGGTTAGAGAGGCAAGGACGAGCCACACTAATCACAGACAAGCTATACTAAGCAGTCTACCATGCAATCATTCATTCAAGCAAGGAATCGAGAGCATACGGCATAAGAAGACATTATACCTTACGAGTCTAACAGGTCGGGATATCGCGATCGGATATCATCCTCACGCTCCCATATTGACTCATCCAAAGAGTGATGACCCCAAGCAACACACTAAGCTGATAGTCTTGTTCTTGAGGACCTTCTCTCTTCGGTCCAATATGGATACGGTCTCTCCTCATATGAAAGGTTGGTACCAACAACCAATTTCGAATGATCAAGGACATGACTCGGATCCGGATATACCGTCATAGTTGGGATACATGGAAGACATCATGCACCTCACGTAACGACGGCGGAAGAGCGAGACGATAGGATACATCTCCTACTCGCTCCAAGATATCGAACGACCCTATATACCTAGGACTAAGCTTTCCACGTACGTCGAAACGAATGACGCCACGGTTATGCGAGATCCTAAGGAATACATGGTCGTCGATAGAAAATTCAAGGGGTCGCCGATGAGAATTGGCCCAATGGCGCTGGCGACCTTGTGCAACGCGAAGATGATCTCTGACTCTTCTGACCACTTCAACGTCTGAGTAATCATTTCCGACCGAGCATCTATCTCTCTCCAATATCGTCCCATGCTAGTGGGGATCTGCACTTCCTACCATACAGTGCCTCGAACGGTGCCATCTGGATACTGGCTTGGAAACTGTTGTCGTACGAGAACTCCACCAGGTGCAGATGATCTTCCACGAACTACGAAGTCGAGTGTACAAGATCTCAACATATCTTTCAAGGTTCGGATGGTACGCTCTGACTGACCATCTGTCTGCGGATGATAAGCTGAGCTGAACTGGAGGTGAGTTTCCAAACTCTCCTGCAGACTACGCCAAAAGTGCGACATAAATCTTGAATCTCTATCCGAGGTGATACTGACTGGTACACCATACAATTGACTATCTGCCTAAGATACATCTCTGCCAGCTGAGCTGTCGACTGACCAACTCTGAACGGGAAAGTGAGCCACCTTCGTGAGCCTGTCTATAATAACCCAAATAGCATCTCTACCGGCCGGGGACCTAGGTAATCCAGTCACAAAATCCATGGTTATATGCTCCCACTTCCATTCTATAATTGGCAAGGGCTGAAAAAGTCCAGTGGCCTCTGATGTTCAGCCTTAACTTGTTGGCAAACCAAACACGAGAGACAAATCGGACTATGTCCCTCTTCATGCCATTCCACCAAAAGTGCTGACGGATATCACGGTACATCTTCGTACCGCCCGGACGAATAGAATACTGAGAACTGTGAGCTCCTGCCATGATCTCCTGTCTGATATCTCCACTGGATACACAAATGCCTCTCATGTCTAAGTGTACCATTCTCATGGATACATAACTCTGGTCGCCGTCCTGTCTCACACTCTACTCTGAGTCGCTGAAACTTGAATCTGTCGACTGAGCTAACCTGATCCCTCAACTATACTGGACTGAACTTGCATGCTGGCCATCAACACCATATTGGTAGGAAGGACAACTTCAATACCCATCTTCTAAAGATCTGTCAACAACTCTGGCTGTGTCGTTAGGAAATAAACTCCGGCTCTCCTGCTCAATGCATCTGCAACCACGTTGGCCTTCCCAGGATGATACTACAGGTTGACATCATAATCCACAAGTAGCTCTAGCCATCTCCTCTGACGCATGTTAGGATCCTTTGAGTGAACACATACTTCAGACTCTTGTGGTCGGTAAAAATCTCCCCTATCTCTATACAAGTAGTGCCACCAAAGCTTAAGTGCAAACACTACTACTGCCAACTCCAAATCATGGGTTGGGTAACTCCTCTCATGATCACGAAGTTGACGTGACGCATAAGCTATTACCTTCTCATGCTATATTAGAACACATCCCAAACCTCTGCCTGAAGCATCACAATACACTGAGAATCCCCGGTCCCATCTGGAAGCGTAAGAATGGGTGCCATGATCAAACCTTGCTTCAACTTCTCAAAAGAATCCTGACATTCTGCTGTCCAAACAAACTGCACATCCTTACGGGTCAACTGGGTCAATGGCGCTGAAATCCGAGCAAAGTCTGAAACAAATTGCCGGTAGTAGCCGGCCAAGCCAAGAAAACTGTAAACTTCTGCAACTGTACTAGGTACTGGCCATGTCTCAATGGCCACGATCTTCTGGGGATCCACTTCTACTCCTCCTCTGGTGATGATATGACCCAAGTATGAAATGCGATCGAGCCAGAACTCGCATTTACTGAACTTCGCGTACAACTGGTGCTCCATGAGAATCTGAAGAACAACTATGAGATGCTGCTCATGCTTGCTTCCTTCTTGCTGTACACCAGGATGTCGTCTAGAAACATAATCACGAACTATCCAAATAAGGCATAAAATGCGATTCATGAGGTCCATGAATACAGCCGGCGCATTGGTTGCTCCAAATGGCATAACAAGGAACTTCTAATGCCTATCTAGATCTGAAAGCTATCTTCGGGATCCTGCTCTCTGACTCTGATCTGATGGTATCCTGACCGCAAATCAATCTTCGAGAATACTGCTGCCCTCTTGAGTTGATCAAAAGTCATCTATCTCGGGAGAGGGTATCTGTTCTTGATTGTCACTGAGTTCAAGGTACGATAGTCAACAATCTGGACGTACCATCCTTCTTTTTCACAAGAAGCATCGGGGCTCTCCAAGGCGATCCACTTGCACGAATGAATCCCTTGGTCCTGAGTTCTTCAATCATCTTGTACAATATCTCTAACTCTGACGGCGCCATCCTGTAGACTCTTTCTGACACTGGGGCTGTCCCTGGGATCAAGTCGATAGTAAACTCGATCTCTCGCTCTGGCGGCATTTTGGAAGCTCTTCTGGGAAAACATCTGAAAACTTTTCGACTATCCGGTTAACTGTACTGCTGCTACTGCCATCCGCAATACCGGAGGAGAAGGTTCAACTTCGCCTCAAAAGGAAAACTCTGGCTCGCCTGGAATGCTAAAAACAACCCTGCCAATATGGCAGTCTATCCTAGCATACTGGTCTCTCAACCAATCCATCCCTAAGACCACATCATAATCGGCCATCGAGAACTCTATCAATCTAGCTAGAAACTCTCTACCGCTAACTACGATCCGATACGAGGAAAACGCTCTATCTACTCCCACAAGACTGTTACCAGTAAGGACATTGAGCCTTGCTGATAAGGACTCGGGCTCCAGTCCTATCCGTATCACGAATCGTGCAGACATGAATGAATACGATGTACCAGAATCAAATAACGCTGATGCTAGAAAGGAGTTAACGAGAATAGTACCTGCCACTACCTCACCTGGTGCTAATCCTTCTTTCATGGTCATCGCCATCGCTGACCATGTCCTCTGGGTATGGGTCCCCTCTGCTGGAAACCTCTATACCTATTCTGGATCTAGGCTTGGACTTATACATACTGCTGGAGGTTCTGCTGCTAAATACTTGGGTCTGAGGCGGCAAGGGCCTCGGCAACAGGTACTGCTGCTGCTGCTGGACTGGTACTGGGGCTGGTCCCCTCACCGAAGGACTGGAAAAGTTGGATGATGATGAACTACCCCTATTCAGGCAGGATCCTATCTTGTGATCCGCTGCCCCACAAGCCAGGCACAATCCCTGCGTCCTGCGACACTCTGCCACCACATGTCCTGGCTTCCCGTAATGAGTACAACCATTGCGGAAGTCTGCTTTTGCTTCTGCTGCTGGGGAAATGCTGGGGTCGAATGCTGAATCGACGTCACTGAGGTCGCCCGCCTCGGAGTTCCAACGGTCAAAGTCCTAGCTGTCGGGGCTGGTGCTGAAGACTGATTCATCTGGCTGTGAGATCTCTTCCGATCTCCGGTCCGGTCCACGATCCTCTGGGAGGTATACTCATGCCTAGCTGCTCTCAATAATGCATCGAAGGTCTGATGCTCGAACTGCTCTACTGCCAATAAAATTTCTAGATGGAGCCCCTGCTGGAACCGCTGGGCTCTATCAAACTCGGTCGCCACCAAGGTGAAAGCAAACGACTGAGCCTGGAGAACTCGGCCGCATATCCATTGACCGTCCTGCCCATTTGCTTCAGATTGGTAAACTTTGTCTGTAGGTTGTACCGAGCTACAGCATCAAAATACTTGGTCTGGAATCTCTCTCGGAATACTGCCCAAGCAATAGGTGCCACTAATCCAACGGCCTGCGCCGCCCACCAACTGTGGGCAAGATCCAATAACTGCAAGCATACTACGGCCACCTTCTCGTCTTCTGGGTCCTGGCTGCTTCTAGAATCTTTGTATCCTGAAGCCAAGCGTCTGCGGCAATAGCATCTTTACTGCCGTCGAAGAAGGGAGGGTTTAAGCGCTTGAAGCTGTTGGCCGTACTGCTACCTTGGTAACCTCCTCTGGTCAGAGCATCTGTCACTGCCTGGTGCAATGCATCGCCTCGACGATCTTGGAAAGCTAACAATGTCCTGATAGACCCACCAAGGTGCCATCATCAGGCTCTGCAGGCTAGACGGGCTGAACTAGTGGCTCTTGACCCCAGTAGGCATGACTCTGGAGGCTACTCCTGAATGCTGGGCTTGATCTCCAGGTTGCTGCTGGTCAACGGGAGGTGCTCCGCCTTGCTGATCGGTAGGACCAGGAATAGTACCGCTGAAGACGACATAGGGAACAATCAGGAAGGACCAGGACAGATTAAAGATACAAGCATGTGATCAGGTCAAGAATACAGGGATTTAGCAGATACGAGCAGAGATCAAGGGCGAGTATTGATTGAGACATCTATTCGGTAAACCCTCACATATCTTGATTTACAAGACCTGCATGGGCCACCACTTAAACTATATAATGCCTCAGAGCCAGAATGCTTGAGAGCGAGGGCATACATAGCCAGCTACGTATATTGAAATGGAATCATCTCACTATATGGTCACGACTGTCTAGGTATATGAGGGTTTAACTACAAGCCATCAGTCTCTTATGGTCATGAACAAGCCTATTGTCTCAATCTCAAGCAAGTAATAACAGTTACAAGATATCAGAACACCAAATATCAAAGTAAGGCGTCCCATACATTACATATTTGGATGATCATGAAGCTAGTCATTACAAAATATGAAACTAGCAAGAGTTTCAGTCATACATGATCAACCCTAGGATTTGCCAATCATGTTACAGCCCATAGGCAGACAGTAAGTAAAGTGCAATCGAGCTAACACGTGCTCGTCGGCTAAACGCCTCAAGAGAACATTTTTACAATAGAGTGGAGAGCCAAAATAAACCCACTCGTTGCCAGGATTCCTTCTAGTGGTCACCATCTGGCTGGAAGGTCGGTAGATCCTCTGGAGCTGCTCCAAAATCTGGCCATGCAAAACAGCTGGGTTAGATCCCAGAAAGAGCAAGTGCCACAAAGGAGGCTTCACTTAAGAACTAAAACCAGCAATTAGCACAAGAGTATAAATAAATAGTAAGAACTGAAATATGGAAAAATCAGGATGATATACGACGAGATAACCATGGAACTATTCAGATAACCAGGTTATAACCCGTAAACCAAACAAGGACCGGGGTTGTAACCCTTCATCTGAACGGAACTTGGTTTCTACCATTTATCGGCAAGATAAATATAAGAAATCAGGTCATGTAACAATCTTGTAGAGGATCAAGACAAGACTAGACTGATTATACCCCATCCAATAATCACAGCCAAGCAATAAGTATGGCTTGATACTTTAACTAACTAGGGTTATCACAGGCCTAGTTACTAGCAAGATGTAGCGAGATTATTCCACAGCCATAAGCCATGTAGACCATCCAGGCTATCCGAACGCAATTAGGGGTCGAGTTCAGGTGGGTACATCGTCCAAGAAGCGCATGTACCCTTAAGTAGCTTGAAAGGTGCACCACATGACTGTGTGCTGGAAAGTGCCCTACTCGATGGCAGGCTACAGATCCCATGTGGGCGCCCAGATAACGGAATTGCCTATAGCTGGGAAAATCTCTTCATGACTACTGGATTATTCTAGTTATAGCCTTAGTCAATGTCAGTAGGTACCCCTGACCGTGGTACTCAGGGGCCTTGCCCTAGACATGATGAAAAACAAGACTGGTTCATTTGTACAAGCGCAATCGTCCATGGTGTCCTGGTCATTCCTACTTGTCATGTTAGCCGTCGCAACAGCCTATCAAAGTATATCATGTCAGGTTTACTTGTCAAGAGTGCGCCACGGCGAGGCCACTATCATGTCATGTTACTTGTCAAGAGTGCACCACTATGGGTCAATGTCGTGTTATGGTACATGGGCAAGATAACATAGTACAAGCATTCTATCAAGAGGCCCAAGTTACACAGAGGGTCACAAGACATGAGCATAATAAAATAAATAAAATAGAAATGGGGCAAGACTGGGGGAGGAGTCATGCGGCTCAGAAAAATGAGTTCATGCGACTAGGGGGTAATTGGGCTCATGCGGCCAAGAATTAGCAGGCTCATGAGACTCGGGTTTATGCGGTCAGGGTTTAAGGGCATATGCGGCTCGGGGAGACTGGGTTCATGCGGCCAGGAGATCGGGTCTTATGCGGCTCGGGATCAGAAGTCCATGCGGCTGGAGGAAGAAGTCCATGTGGCTAGGAACCAATCAGAGCTCATGCGGCCATGAACCCAAGCAATGTCATGCGGCTGGAAAGGGCTGAGTCTTATGCAGCTCAGAGAAAGTTAACTCATGCGGCTGAGAAGTATGGGGGGTCTTATATGGCTCAGAGGGAAGTGTGTCTCATGTGGCTAGGATTAAGAGTTCATGCTGCTCAGGGAAAGTTTCATGCGGCCGGCTAAGGCCATGCGGCCAGGGAAAAACTTGCCGCATGAATTGCCATGCGGTCAAGCACTGTTCTTCTTCTCCAATTTCTGAGGAGAAGAACCATGAAGGCCATGCTTCCAAGCTCCATAAATCCTTCATCCGAGGTTAGAATTTGAACTTTCATAGGTCAAACTGGGGCAGAATGAAATTCTCTACAACATGGAACCATCAAACTTGGAAATAACAAGGTTAAATAGATCAAACCCAAGCAATCCCAAAATGAAATAAACTTAGATCTACATTGAATTTAGCCATGGAAATTAAAAATGCTAAGTACTAAAGTGTCTCAGGATGTTGTAAGGAAGAGAATAGAACAACAAAAGTTGAGTTCCTCCATGAAGCAAGATGCACTTGCCTAAGCTCTCCCTCTCTCTCAGGTCGGTGAAGAGTAAATGGTGAAGAAGAAAAGAGTTAATGAGAAGTAATGAGGAGAGAGAAAAGGGGATGGGTTAATAAATGGTGATGGTGGTAGGTAGGAGGTTTTCTTTTGGTTCATGATGAACTCAAAAGCAAATCAAGCCAAGCCGAACAAAACCAAGATAAACCAAGCAATGAAATGCCCAAATATACCATGCAAGGAACATGCAATACGAGTTAAGATACGTACACGTATTCTAAAATACGTAATACGAACTATGGTCATTACAGCGCTAAAGGAGAGCAGTGCTCCGGGCCCGGACGGTTTCACTGGTGCCTTCTTCAGAACCTGCTGGGATATTATTAAGACATACATCAGCGAAGCGACTATTACCTTTTTCTAAGGCGCCAGATACCCCAAAGCGATTTCCAGTGCCAACCTGATCCTCATTCCCAAGAAGGAAAACCCGAAGACTTTTAGAGATTTTCGTCCCCTGAGCATGTGCACCTTCACCAACAAGACCATCTCCAAGATTATAGCCAACCAGATGTCGGGCCTTCAACCCAAGATCATTTTCGATAAGCAAAGTGGATTCGTCCGGGATCGCAACATCCTCGACAATGTCCTTCTAGCCCATAAAATGATTATCTGTCTAAAATTTTTATCTAGAGGAGGGAACATAGCCATTAAACTAGATATGAAAAACACATATGATAGACTGGACTGGCAATTCATGAAATTGGTGTTCAGGGCCTTCGGGTTCCCGAAAACTTGGATTGACATCGTCTGGAGGTCGATAAGCAACACTTGGTTCTCTACGGTCGTCAACGGTCAAGCTGACGGATTCTTCAAATCCAGCCGTGGTGTCAGATAAGAAGACCCTCTATCCTCTACCATATTCATCATCGCTGCCGAAGCTCTTAGCAAAAACCTAAACAAAATGGAGGATCTCCCCACTTCAACCACTACTATACCGCCAGCGGTTGCTCGATCATCACTCACCTGGTATATGCTGACGACATCATCATATTCTCTACAAGAGATATGGGGTCCGCGGAGGTATAGTTAATACCACGCTTCAGAGATACACCAGATGCTCCGTACAGCATATCAATCACACCAAAAGTGTCATCTACGCCCACTACACAGACGACAGAGAGCACACCACTTTGCTCACTAGAATCACTTCCTTCTTTGTTGATTATCCCCCATTCACTTACCTGGGATGCCCGTTGGTGTACGGTAGAACTAACTCGGGCCTCTTCGACAACCAAGTGGGGAAAACAAGAAAAAAATTGAGGGTTGGCATAACGCGATTCTGTCGCCTGGAGGGAAGATTATTCTGATCCAGCATGTGCTCTCTTCTATTCCGGTATACACCATGGCCGCCTGCTCTCCTCCGAAGAAGGTTATCACTAACATTGAAAACCTACTCTCCAACTTCGTTTGGGGACACAGCGACGACAAGGATAAGCATCATCGGGCGAGTTGGGATACCATGGCTAGACCTATGGAAGAGGGTAGCCTTGGATTTTGCAGGCTAGCACACGTCATTGACGCTTGCTCTATGAAAATGTGGTGGCAGCTTCGGGAGAACTGGTCATTGTGCACTCGTTTCATGAAGGCTAGATGCTTCAAACACTCACGCCCATCTTCCGCATCCTTCAACAACAGTTCCTCGGCATGTTGGCGTCGCATTCTCAACGGTAGACAGCTCACAGAACCATTGATCCGTCTTCAACTGGGCACGGGCGAATCGTCTATTTATTAT
>JANAVB010040818.1:1751874-1759374 GCA_029216955.1 Iris pallida | reverse complement strand
CCAACATCAACGGGTTTGAAGGTCACATCCATTAATACTGAGGATCCTGAAGGCCCACCCCCATCTACTAATGATAAAGTCACGTCCTCAAACCCGATTAGACAGGAAACTAGCATTGATAAGGCTACTCAACAATTGGAGGAGGATTGTCCTCCCACTAACTTGCCGACTAGTGAAGCTCCTGTTCCCCCAGACATCATTACTACCATCAATGCTGCACAGAGTTCAGCACAAGACTTGACATCTGAGCCTATAGGAAGTTCAGAACCAATGGAAACTGCGCAGATGGAGACAGATTTAGCAATGGCGGTTACTGCCATTATTGGGCAGGTGGTTGATGGCGTCACCAACCAACTAGAGGAGGGTGAGTTACCTGCTGAGCCAGTGGACGGAGGAGATAATCATTCTCCACTTCGTCGTGAGCTGGGCAGATGAAGTCGACCGTGCTCCGAACGACAGGCCAATTGAGCAGGCAGGCGTTGGCAGTTCGGATGAGTGTCGAACAGAAATCGAGCCTTCTCTCCCACCAGTCGGTCTCCTCGCAGAAGTTTCACAAAAGAAGAAAAAGCCACAGAAGGCGGTGCCGCCAACCGATCGTGTTACGCGGCAATCCGCAAACTCCTCCCACACTGGTAAACCCAAGACTTCCTTTAATGTTTAACGCCCTTATTTGGAATGTTCGTGGCATAGCGAATCAAATGACTCTTAAAAGAATTAAAAATCTGGTGAGAATCCACAAAATAGTGTTTCTTGGTATCATTGAACCTAAGGTGGATAACAGTCAGCTACTTTATTACCAGCTAAAGCTTGGTTTCTCCCAGTCTTTCTGCAATGATAGGGGTAACATATGGGTTATGGCTAAATCTACTTGTGATATTTCCCTTCATGAAAGCTTTGAACAAGCTCTGACAGTTTCTATGACACATCATATGCTTCCCGCTCCAGTCTTTTTTACTACTGTTCATGGGGACAATACTAAGGAAGGTCGTCGTATATTATGGGACAGGCTCTCACAGTTGCAGCACAACATCCAGTCACCTTGGGCTATAGGGGGTGATTTCAACGCTATTTTGCGTTCGGGGGAGAAAATAGGTGGTCGCCCTCCTGATCACCTTTCTATTGCTGAATTTGCTAATTTCATGCTTACTACTGGTATGGTCGAACTTCAATACTCAGGCAGCTGTTTCACATGGATTAAATCTAAGCATGATGGTCGACGGGGTTCCCGCCTGGATCGAGTTCTTGTCGATAATGCATGGTTAGACTTGGCGCCTCTCTCTCATGTTGAACATCTAAACCGTACAGAATCGGATCATGCACCATTACTTCTCAAATTTTTATCTAATGTGGCCATGGGTAAAAGGCAGTTTAGATTTCTGGACTTTTGGGTCACTCATGAAGAGTTTCGGCCGTTAATTCAACAAACTTGGTCTTCTGTCGATCATCGTCTTGGGCTCACTCGTGTAGCTCTTCGGCTCGATGCTTGCAGGAAATTCCTATCCACTTGGAGTCGCAACACATATGGAGATATATTCCAACAGGTTAAGCAAGCGGAGGATGAGGTCCTTTCTGCAGAAATCTTGCATGAGCAGCATAATTCTGTTTTGAATAGAGAACACCTGGCCAAGGTCACTGCTAATCTCAAACAACGAGTTAGTATAGAAGAAGCTTACTGGAAGCAGAAATCCAGGATGAAATGGGATCTTGAAGGAGATAAAATACTGCCTATTTCCATAGTTGTGTGACGAATAGGAAGCGCTCTCTTCAGATTCACTCAATCACTACAGATGATGGAACTCTTTTAAAAGACAGATCTCTGATCCATGCTTACGCTAAAGAGTTCTACTCCAGGCTTTATCAGAGGGGTGACATCCAGGAGGAGACTACATTATTGGAGAACATTCCTTCCGTCATCACTGACGAGGACAATGATTTGTTGATTGCGGCTCCAACATCTGACGAGGTCTTTGCAGCTATTAAATCTCTTGATCAACATAGTTCGCCAGGTCCGGATGGCTTTACTCCTCTTTTCTTCATTTTATGCTGGGATATCATTGGGGATGATTTGACTGAGGCTATTGGTTTATTTGTCGATGGCTTCGCTTTGCCTCGTTCCATCACTAACACCTCATTGGTCTTGATCCCGAAGGTTAAACAGCCCAAATATTTTGGTGATTATAGACCTATTAGTTTGTGTTCAGTGTTGAACAAGATAATTTCCAAATTGCTATTTCGTAGATTATCCCCTTTACTGCCTCGTCTTATTTCGCCTGAACAAAGCAGATTTGTTCATGGTAGAGAGATTGTTGATAATATTCTTCTAGCACAGGAGATGATGGCTAAAATGAATAAGAAGCACAGGGGAGGCAATGTAGCTATCAAGCTAGATATGATGAAGGCCTACGACAGGGTAGACTGGAGATTCCTGCTGAAGGTTCTTCGTAAATTCGGTTTTCACAACAAATGGGTGGACATGATGCTTAGAATTGTTAATAATATTTGGTATGCTCCATTGATCAATGATGAGTCGACCGAGTACTTTCAGGCCTTCCGGGGTGTTCGTCAGGGGGACCCCCTATCCCCGGCTTTGTTTATCATTGCAGCGGAGGTTCTCTCGCGTAGCCTGAAGCAGCTCCCTGATACGGAGGGTTTTGCTCCATTTATATCTCCTCGTGGTTGCCCACCTATCACCCATTTGGTATATGCAGATGACATACTCCTATTTTCAGCCAGAGACTTGCGTTCTGTTACCAAAGTTTCTGATCTTCTCTCACAATATGAGGATGCTTCGGGATAACTGATCCACTACCAAAATAACCAACTTTAGCGACGGCCACATCCGTCGCTCATCCGTCGGTAACATAAATTACCGACGGAATAGCGACGGATATTTGATGAAAATGGCCGTCGGAAAATACGTCGTCGCTAAAATTTGTCCGTCGCTAAGCCGTCGGACAAATGATTAACCGACGGACTAGCGACTGATTACCGACGGTTGCCTTTCAATGGTTTAGCGACGGATTAGCGACTTGTTCCCGTCGGTTTATATGCCATATAATATTAAAATATCCGTCGCTAAGCCGTCGTAAATAGGTCGGTAAAAGCGTATCAGAGAGGTTCCTGATACGCAAAATCAGTCGCTATTCCATCGCCATTCCGTCGTTAACCTCGACGTTATAGCGACGGATTAGCGACGGGTAGGGCGTCGGCCTGGTTCTGGAAAGCTTCCATATTTCCAGAACCATGTCGACGGATAATGGGTCGCTAAGCCGTCGCTAGTCCGTCGTCATCCTCGACAGATTAGCGACGGATTAGCGACCCACTATCCGTCGCTGAGTCTCTGGAAACCTACCAT
This sequence comes from Iris pallida, assembly GCA_029216955.1. NCBI lineage: Eukaryota > Viridiplantae > Streptophyta > Magnoliopsida > Asparagales > Iridaceae > Iris > Iris pallida. The sequence goes on along the minus strand of JANAVB010040818.1, from coordinate 1,756,019 downwards.
AGTTCCGTCGCTAGTTCGTCGCTAGCTCGTCGCTACCTGCAAATTTATTTCAACCAGTTAGCGACGGATTCGCCGTCGCTAGGTAGTCGCTAGGTGGTCGCTAACTGCAAAATATTTATATCACCCAGTTAGCGACGGATATTCCGTCGCTCGTCCGTCGGTAACTGCAAATATTTATATAACCCAGTTAGCGACGGATTTGCCGTCGCTAGTTAGTCGCTCATCGGTCACTAAAAGATATATCCGTCGCTAGTTAGTCGCTAGTCCGTCGCTAAATGCAACATTAATTAAAAAAAATTACAGAAACATTCTATTTCCTTTTCGTAAATATTACACATATTCATAATATCCAAACATCCATGTACGATCAACAAATATCCAAATATCCAAATTCATAATATCCAATATCAAACAGAAATTTCCAAACATCTATGTACAAATATCCAAACACAAATACACAAATTCATAATATCCAAACATTCATGTACGCTTCCAAAACATCCAGAATTCAAAATCCAAAAACAGTACAAATATCCAAAAACAGTACAAATATCATTGAGATGGATCGCGTCGTCGTCTCGGCGCCGCCTCGGCACTGCGGATGTACTCTTCCACCATGTACGCCGGCACCTGGGACAACACATGCTCTGGAAGCGTGCGGAGCTGCTCTGGCGACATCAAGTCCATGAGCCCAATGAGCGCAGTATCCGGTACCAGGCGGACCTCGGCAGAACGGTCAAATGAATAACGTCCAGGGTCGGAAGGACCGACAACCGCACTAGACGTACCGGGAGCAGACGGATCTGGACCGGGAGCAGAAGAAGGACGCGGAAGGCGCTCCAGCACATCCGACATTAGACTCCGTATTTCCGACATATCGGAGGTGAGAGTCGCAAGCTGCGCCCTCATATCGTCCGACGGGGGCGCGGGAGGAGGCGGGGGCGGTGGATATCTCGGTGTCGCGCCCTGCAACGACGCCGCCATGGAACCTACGCCGTAGACGCGCCCTTTATTAAAGCCGCCGACAGACTCTACGAACACGTCGTCGTAGCGAGCGGCCATAGAAGAGGGCGTCTGGGTGGGCGTCGTTTCGCCGATAACCTCGGCAGGGGGCTCAATCTGACTAAGGTCCTCACGATATGCAGCCTATCCAATGAATGTGTTTATACTATAAGTTTTCCTAAGTTATAATCTAAATCGTATGTTTCCCTAAGTTATAATTTGAATCCTACGTTCACCTAATTAAGTTAACAATAATTATATTTCTAATATAAATCTCATAAACATAATTACTTACATCAGTCGCCTGGGCCCTCGCGTCGACGAAGCTCCCGTCTGCCCGCCTCTTGTATGTATGCAGGAATACATCGTAGGCGGTGACCGACTCCGGCTCTCTCCCCTCCTTTACCGTCCGTTGTGCCTGCATACGAAATATACGTCTAATTAACTACGTATATTAATAGTACCGAATTTAATAGTGAAATAAATTTGCGGTATCTCACCAAATCTGCACGCGTCGCTGCGTGGGGCTTTGAACCTCCCGTATGCAGACCAGCGGCCTGTCTGCTCGCCTTCGCTTTCTCTGATTTCTCCCTGTACTGAGCAGTATTCATCTTATCCAACATCTGCTCGTAGTACTCCTCCCGGAGCCACTTCTTCCTCGAATGCGCCGTACGAACGTCGTACACCGCATCCCGTATCTTCTTCCCGGCGGCGGCTTTGTAGGCCTTGCGAATCAACTCCTCGCGATGGGGGGGCCACCAGAACGTCGTCTGACATACAAATTAAATTATCACGTAATTAAAAAATTAGTGGATTAAAGAATAATTAATAATTAACCAAAATATATATATATACCTTCATCTCCTTGAGCCAGACGTACTGCATGTTCTGAGGCACCTCAGAAAAATTGAGGTAGGGGCCATGGTAGTTTTCCCGGATAATTTGCCCGAGTATCCGGGCAGCATCATACGGGAAAACCTATAAAGAAGCAAAGACTGGATTATTAACTTGAATAAATAAAACAAATTTAATAAATTAACTTAAATTTACTTACGTATCACCCGCGGGCCATAGCTCTCGTCGGTTCTCGCCTATCGGCCTCTCTGGAGGCGTCGGAGGATCCGCGGGTCCGCGGATGTACTCACCGGTAGCAGGATGAAGCTGAATCCGGGGGTAAGAATGACCGGCCAGCATGAGTACTGAGATCCCGACTGTCCGAAAGGGGCGAAGCCATCAGCACATAGCGCCAGGCGTACATTTCTAGGCTCTGCAGCAAAATCTGGATGACACAAATCAAAATGTTTCCACGCCTCTCCATCCGAAGGATGTGACAATTCTCCTTCGTCCTTTATGCGTTCTTCGCTGTGCCACGTCATGTGTTCTGCTGTATTTAGAGACATATACATCCTCTGCAAGCGCTTCGTGATCGACAAGTAATGCATATACTTGTAAGGACGTCGTTTTCTAGTCGACTTTCCTTTTCCCTGTACTGGCTTGTAACGATCCGCATTACAGAAGCTGCAACTTTCTGATACGCAATTCTCTTTGTAGTACAACATGCATCCGTTGCGACAACAATCTATCTTCTCGTACCCCAGTCCCAGTTGTCGGACCATCATCTTTGACTTGTAGAAGTTTTTTGGTAGCTCTTTTGATTCCTTCGGTAACACCTCCTTGATTACTTCTGTGATCCGATTATAGCAAGCTTGTGGCAAGTTAAAATCAGACTTTATGTTCAACAACCGCATCGTCACTGACAGTGCGGAATGAGTCTCACAACCAGGATATAGAGAAGTATCTGCGTCCTGAAACATGTCATAGAACTCCTTCGCCTCGGGATTAGGATCCTCCGGATCAAAATTAGGCCCTGCCGCATCATACACCATATCTCGTGCAAGGTTCTGTAGATCTCCATAATCAACAGAGCATCCGTGGTCTTCGATGACATCCGTTGCAGCATTATCATCAAAAGCATAAGTAGCAGCTTCCGCAGCCTGTCTTTCCGAATATAGTTCACCTTGCGATGACCACAGGCCGTAATTACGTACGAAACCCTTACGGGTCAAATGATCTCTCACAGTCACCACTTCTTCGTAACGTCTATTGTGACATTTAACACATGGACACTTAATTTTGTTACCGTCCATGTACTGAGCTTTGCTCATTGCATAATTAAGAAATACTTCCACGCCTGCCTGAAAATCGTCACTCACACCAATTCTACTCTCGTGTTGCCGTTTGTACATCCATGTACGATCAACAAAATAACGAATCATCCTCAATTTGGATGTGAAAATCTGTATCGTAAGACAAACTAAACATAAGAATAGCCCGATACCGATACTCATAAATTTGGATTAGGGTTAGGATGTTAGATATAAGTGAACTAGGTAATGTAGAGTACAATATAGGGAACTGTGAATGGACTGAAAGTTGCACATGAGAAGGTTCAATAAAGGGCCCATAAATGGGTTCACATGATAAGTTAGTAAGAATCCACATCACTATACATACTCCCCCGTCTCAGGAGTGTGTCTGGCTCCTATTTAGAACAGCACAGGTCACAACATGTCCAGAATAGCAAAACAGAGCTCTACAATGTATATCGGTATCGGACTATTCCTACGAGTATTGGTATCGGCGATATCAATACTCGTGTGAATAGGAGATTGCAATATAAGTCTAAGCTATATAGCTAACATGTATACTTGCATTTACATTGTATCATAACTTGTATCTAGTTACCTTGCTAATCATGTATATACTCTTAACATATATGTGAAGACACTATACTAACATGTATTTAAATCAAGGTTCAAAGTATCGGTATCAGAATCGGTATCGGACTATATATTCCTACGAGTATTGGCATCGGCGATATCAATACTCGTGTGAATAGGAGATTGCAATATAAGTCTAAGCTATCTAGCTAACATGTATACTTGCATTTATATTGTATCATAACTTGTATCTAGTTACCTTGCTAATCATGTATATACTCTTAACATATATGTGAAGACACTATACTAACATGTATTTAAATCAAGGTTCAAAGTATCGGTATCGGAATCGGTATCGGACTATATATTCCTACGAGTATTGGCATCGGCGATATCAATACTCGTGTGAATAGGAGATTGCAA